>JANITX010000210.1:3729843-3741296 GCA_027564395.1 Erythroxylum ulei | reverse complement strand
ATTTTGAGAAAGGATTGTTTTACAAAAGTTTGTATTTTGGATTATGTTGTAAGGTGGCTTGAAATGCCCACTAAAGCATTGAAAAACGCTTATTTTGATGCTAATGAAATACAGATACATTATGTTTGTTTATGGCTTTTCAAGTTCTTACATTGTTATATTATATTTTTCATAAGGGTAGGAATTGTATTCCGTATTGAAAGGGTAGGAATTGTATTCCATATTCAGGACAGCTTTTTAATTGGAATTTTTAATCTTTATAGAGGCAAATTTTGTTTTTGAGGTCATCCTGGGATTGTAGGTGTAGAAGTCTTCTTTAAAACGGTCCAAAAATAAACTTAATCCGATATCTGTAGTGAAAGTTATGCCCATTTTATTGCTTCAGTTTTAGCTTGACCATCTTCATCTTAGTATGACGTCATCTTCATCTTAGTATGACGTCAACTTCGTCTTAGTTTTTCGTCTTAGTTCTTCATCTTAGTATGACATCATCTTCGTCTTAGTATGACGTCAACTTCGTCTTAGTTTATCGTCTTAGTATGACGTCATCTTCGTCTTATTATGACGTCAGCTTCGTCTTAGTTCTTCATCTTAGTATGACGTCATCTTCGTCTTAGTATGATGTCAACTTCATCTTAGTTTTTCGTCTTAATTCTTCGTCTTAGTATGACGTCATCTTCGTCTTTAGTTTGACTTTTGCTGCGTCTTAGTTTGACTTTTTTACTTCCTTCTTCTGATCTATTCTTGACCCTTTTAGAGACTAAATCTTACTTAGAGTTCTTCATGAAATTGTAGATCTAGAGGTCCTCTTTGAAATGGTCTAAAAACGAAATCGATCAGACATCTGTAGTAAAAGTTATGACATTTGCGCCAAGACATGTACACTACGAGTAAGGGCATAAATGTGTTGGATTCTTTTAGCCATAACTTCCTCACCCGACCTTCAAATGAAGTGATTCTTGAAGCAATGGATTCCTAACATCGTTGCCTACCTCTCCATGAAAATTATGATTTGAACAAGTTTTATGGAGGGAAAGGGATGGGTCGGTTGAGAGAGAATGATTGGGTTATGTACATGCTTTAGCTTTTTAAGTGTATCATGAGCTGTAGAGCTCCGATTGAGATGATTCTTGCTTTAAAACAAGCTAGATACTTATAGCTGCAATTTCTTTGAGGAGGACAATTTGTAATTTTGGTGTTCAACTAGTATAAGCGCTCCACTCTTATAGGATGAAACTAGGATCTGTTCTAAATTAGGAGAAAGGAGTTTGTTTATGGTGATTGTTTTGTATGGGCACGCCTTTGAATAAATATTAAGGGAATTTGATGATGCCTATTGAGGGTTAATGAAGTAACTCTACAAGGGAACCCACTTATGCAAGCATGACTCCAGATAGTTGGGCTCCAGAAACGGGGTGCAACAAATAGAGTAGGAAAAGAGTGAAAAGTTGAAAGCTTTTTTTAAGGCTTAGGCTTGCACTTTCTACTATTCACCTGCTTCTAACTGCGGTATAATATGAAAAAAGAAAGTGTGAAGAAAGAAATGAATTTCATTTTGTTGGATTTTATAGTTTGGTTTTGCTAAATATGGTTTAATTTATGACAAGCATTTTTTTCTTTTTCTTTTTGTTTCATGTTCTTCTCTCTTTCATCACCTATCTTGAGTTTCTGGTTTGAGTTTTGTCTTGGTACTGATGAACATGGAGAAGAAATGGACAAGAATGAGATCCTCCTTGAGAGTTTTTAATGTTACCCTTTACCTTATATCTCTCAGTTGACTCTATTGCCCCTCTTCCTTCTCTCTCATTCAAGACTTTTAAGCTTAAAGTTCTTGGATTTTTGCTCCTGAGTTTCCTTTTCATTTCCAGGTAATTTCTTAGTTCAACTTTATTTTCTAGGTATTTGTGAACATATAATTAAAGATCCTTCCTTTCTATGAAAAATGGGATTTTACCCTTCTTATTCTTTTGCTTTTCTAGTTTCTTCTTGTGTATCTTAAGTTCATTAACTTAGGTATGATTGTGCTCAAAGGTATTGTCTTTTCTTGTTCTTCTTCTTCACTATTTTTTAAATATTATTCTATTTGTGAGCACACTTACTTTGCTACCTGTTGTGGGTTTGACCATTTATTAGTAACAATTAATGTGTAACTGCAGAGAATTGGATGTGGGAAAGTTGTGTTTTTCTATGCTCTAGGACTTAAGATGCCTTACTAACTGAGAAGGGATAAATTGCTATGTTATGTATTGACAAATCTATCCTCTAAAACCTAATTACATACAATGTCGTCCCAGGTTTATATGCCTAATAAATAACTAATACTCACTATTATGTTTTTCCTTTCTTTTTCGATTTTTTTCACCTTTAGGTACCCTTGTCTGGCTCATCCTACTATTATTTTTTATTTAAAAATTGTTTTATATAGTATAATGATAATTAGTTGTGTATGATGTGATCAATTATACTTAATCATTTTAGTTAGTTTTGTGAGCTTAATGATGTCTAGAATAGGTAATATCTCGCACATCAAATTTATTTTGATCTTTGTAAGAAAAAAAATCATCTTTTCTTTAATGTTTCATTAGGTTTCTGAAGTGGGGGAGGCTGTGGTGTTCTTGGAAGATCTTGTTTCGGCATTGGATTTGAGTTTGTTTATGACTTTGTTAATGGTTGCATAATTTCTTGTATCTGGTAATAAATAACAAACATAACACAAAATGTTAATTAATTGATTCTATTTGATTAGGATAAGAAATCCAAAATCAAGCAAATAAGACATTGCTTGTCAATTTTTCGGTGAGTTATGTTAAGTGTTTTATACATAAGTGCCTTTCTCTAAATTCTAATTAAAAAAGGCAAATCCCACATTCTCTTTATCTTCCCCTCTTCATGTCCACCCTAACAAGTATTTGCAGAAACCCCACATAGAAGGAACCCATTGCTCTCTTTTCTTTCTCTTTCTCTCTATTTAGGTTCTAGTGAACACTTACCGTATCATGTTGTACGATTATCTCTTCAAGTACATAATTATTGGTGATAAAGGTTTGTCTATTGTCTCTATTAATGTTGTTATTGCTTTTGAACTTGAAAAAGTTTAGATTTTTATGTAAAGAAGATGGTAAAGAAGTTTTTTTAGATAGAGATCCTTATTATTGATTCTGCATCTTAACTATTCATTTATAGAGAGGGAATATTGTATAGATTTTGACTGCCTACTGGTTAAAGGGGATCAATTGAGAGGGGTTTGTTACCTTTTTGCCAAATCCTTTCTTCGTCTTTCAAGTAAATTGAATATCGCTGTGTCCAAACTGAAAATTCAACATTTATAAAATGCTATGTCTTGTACTAGATTTGGGATTTGGGAATTTGATATTCATTCTCTACAACTGTGATCTCAAGATTTTATGTGCTTTCGAAAATAACCCCCTAAATGCCCAATCCACACCTAATACTGGTAAAACATATTGCCAGAATAATAACTCAGATTTTCCTCACCTGGAGGCTCCTTAAATAGATAGATTCATAGGGCAGAGAATGGGAAGGCTATATAAAACTCCATTGTAGGTGAATTTGGGTGCTTAGACAAACTTAGGTTTGTGGAATTTGAAATTGAGAGGCCAGTTCAGGTTCCTCTAGAGGTGCTACATCATGGAGCGCAGAAATGGAGAACCTCGCTAGTGGGTTTCTTCCTAGAAAAGCGACTGGCCTTCCCAATTGTTAGCAAATGTGCCAATTCTGAATGGAGGAATAAAGGTCTAGAGAATGTAATGGTGAATTAGGATTAACTCTTCGTGTTCAAGTTCAATATAGAATAGAATGCACAAAAGGTGTTGGAAGTAGGGCTATGGCATGTAATAGGGAATCCAATACTCATCATCAAATGGCATCTAGGGTGAAATTGGACAGAAGCAAGCTGGATTCTATCCCATTATGGGTCAATATTCACATGGTACCCTTGAAATATTGGTCTGCCAAAGGTATGAGCTATATTACAAGTAAAATAGGGAAGCTGTTGAGTTTAGTTGAAAATACTACCCTAATAAGGAGAAATAGATATATTAGGGTATGTATAGATGTTGATATTTTAAGGAAACTGCCTGATAGTCTTAGAATTATGAGATTGAATGAGTACGGCAATTTAAATGAAGATTCTATAGGGATTTTGTATACATGGAGACCAAAGTCAAAAGAGGAGAAACAAGTGTGGAGAGAAAAGGAATGTGAACAGGGAAAGCAAAATCTTAAGGATTTTTCAAACCAAATGCAATAGGAGAAGAAGCATTAAATGAGCATATTAATGAAGAGAATTACAACTAACCAGGTAAAGGAAAACTAGTAAATGATGGAGAATTTAAACAGGACATGAATATAGGGGAGAATGACAAGGTAAGGATAGGGACATAAGGGACTGAGAACCAGCACCTCAAAGATAAAAACCTGATGGAGAATAATATAACAAAGTTAGAGATTCAAGGGAATGAATATCAGATCATTAAGGACACAAATCAAGGGAGAGTAATAGGGAAGGGATCAAGGAATAGGTGAATGAGGGGAAAATTTTAGATCCTGTAATGGAAAGAGAGGAAAATTTTGGATCTAAACAAGGCATAACTCAGTCTCCCCAGGTCTGAGTGGAAATTCTAGGAGGAAAAGGTCAAAAAAAAGAAGAAATAATAAAGATAGTAGCCTGTAATGTTAAGGGGCTTAATAGCCTAAATAACTTATAGTTAGGGAATTGATTAAGAGTAATGTGGTAGATTCTGTTGGTTTGTTGGAAACCAAAATAGAGAGAGAGCAACTAGTGAAAGGTTTATGGTTCCTGGATAAACACTAGAGGATAGTTACCAATTATTAGCATGTAAATGGTAGGGTGATAATTGGTTATAATGTTTAGAAAATGGAAGTTGTGAGAATGGTTGAGAATGATCAAATGATACATTATGAAGTCTTAAGTAGAGACATCAGTATGGACATTATTGTTTCAACAATATATACAACCAACTACAAGTTTTAAAGGCAGTATATTTGGGGTGAAATTGAAAGAAAATGAATAACTAACGAAACCAAAATTCCTTGAAAAGTGATTGGAAACATTATAAGAAAATTAAAAATTATCGACGGATCAAATTTTGTAGTAAATTATCAATGGAAATTGAGATCCCCTAGAAAACTTGTGCAAAAATTGTATATTGTAAAGGAAAAAATTATGTCGGTAAATGTGCAAGGAATTTGTCCCCGTAATTTTTTCGACAGAATTTAGCGTAGTGAAAGTTGTTGTAAAAATAGACGGCAATGGTTGGAGGTAAGAATAAGCGTCAAAGTTTACCAATGGAACAAATGTCAGTTGGTGATATACCAACAAAAATAGCATTCCGTCGGTATATGAAAACAAATTGTTTACATTTAAAGTTAAATGATGTCATTTCATATGGGAAGAAAATAAACACCTGAAGCCCCCCTGTCTTTCTTTTTTGTTTTTCTTTTCTTCATCATTGGTCCTCTACTATGGACTTTATCTTTTTCTATCTGCTCATCTTCGTTCGTTTTCTACCAACTGCTTCCATTATCTTAGGTTTTTTATTTCCAGGTTAGATGTCCACTTACTGCTTTTAGGTTAATTTTTTTGTCTTCAATTTTATATGTGGACCGTTGTATGTTCAATGTGTTGGCGTTACTATGGATTGAGTTTTGAGGGTTTATTTGGGTTTTAATGGTCATTGTTTATTGTTGTGTGGTTATGTTGTTGAATAATGGAAGAAGACAATAGTTTTGAAAAAAAATAGGGATGAATTTTGATAGGTTACCAAGAGTTCGATGAAATTTCTATAAGAGGTCTCAATCATCATTTATAATGTGGAATGTTTCTTTTAATGGTTCATTAGTTTATATAATGATTTTATATCATTTAGTGGTTCATTAGTTTCTGTTGTCATAATCCAAAGTAACTTATTGATTGTTTCTATATTAAAAGGTGGATATTTTAATCTTTATGTTACAAAATTCCTACCCACACCATCTCACTCTCTAGGCTACTTCTTAAGCTCCCATTGAAACGCCTAACTCCTTTCTTAGGGCTAAATCTATCACTTTTAATCTTGGATGCTATATTAAATTTACCAATACTTAAATTATCATTCTCATCATTAATTTCCATTTGGGGTATTAGATTGCGTGCTATGCCTCCTTTCATTAAGGATATGAAGTTGTTTTCTCCTTAGAAATTAAAAAATTTAATAGAATTGCTTTTCCAACATGTATTTTATATCATTAGATATCATATTTATTCTCTCAAACTATTATTATATAGTCTATACAAAGAACATGTTTTTCTTTTCTTTCTTTGGTGTTAAGCCACCTTTAGAAGAAATATTCAAAGGCTATAAGAAAAAAGATAGTAAAAAAGTTCTCATTCACTCCTTTACGTATTTATTCTCAAACTATATCAAATAGCTTTTGTCTTATTATCTATTTGGCCTTTCTTGATGCTATCACACCCTTTTACATTTATTACTCTTTACTTCCTTCTTAATTTCTGTAAAGAATGTATACAAACTTAACCAAAGAATTTAGCCTCGTAAACATCCAAAACTAAGAGAACTAATGACCAAGGGAGTGAGATTGATTATCAAAATAATAAATAAAAGTATGTCAAATGTTTGACAGTAATAATTGATTAGTACCAACCAATGAAGTCAATTTAAATTTTTACTTACCTTTTCTTTTCAATTAATTTTTCCATTAAAAATCAAGGGTTAAGCAGGAAGAAAGGGAATTGAATAAAACAAAGAAAAACTAGTAATACTTCAATTTGGCCAGATTTTTAATAATTATGATATAGATCAATTTTAGCCATAGAATAGCTAGAATTGGTTACATAAATTAACAATTGATTTGGATCAACATCTTGATCACATGTATCTGTACAACTTATTTTATTTTTAAATATGCCAAACTAATTAACTAAGAATGAAATCAATAATGCATTCATAGGACACTACGACTGCACCAATTTGAATAAATGCACCAAAATTAGATTTTGATATCACCGCCACACAAAATTGATCAAATAAGTATATGAAACAATTAAAAAAAAGAAAATTTCGAGAATAAAATATAATAAAAATTAAAAGACATGAAACAAAAGGATAATCAAACATTATTTAAGTCAAAGTTTTGATACCAACTGATTTGACCCACCTAGGAATAAAACCTAAAGAAGCCAAAAAAGAAGATTGAAATATTACTAACAAAGCTAAAGCATATTTTTTATAAATTGATCTATTGATTATAAAAAAAATAAGGAACCAAGTTTATAAAATATTTTGAATGCTACAAAGAAGGAATTATTTAAGAAGTTCTAAAGTTCAATAAAGTACAAGAGATAAAATACTAATAACTCTTAATATTTTGTAACCCAAATATGTCTTTATTAATTAAAACATCCACTTTATATAAGGTGAACATAAAAAATATGATAGATACCATAATTACAAGTGCAACAAGGATTTCCACTTAAATTAAAAACAATATGTACTATTACTAGTTGAATTGGAACTTTAATAGTCCTTATTCAAGTAAAAACTAATTGCTAGTTCTACCTTTACTAGGATTCTAGTAGAATAATTTAAGTAAGAATCTTATTTCTGCAACACCCATATACCCCCTAAAAGGATATACAGATGCCACAAAACATATCACAATCATATCAAGATACTTCAGAAATTCCTTGAAAATAAGGCAACATTCTTCACATTTATAAGTTGTTAACATAAATAAACAGAATACATTATACATATTGTATTTATATCATAATACATGCCTTTAAATTCAAAACCATCCTGAATTATAGTTATTACAAACCATTACACAAAAATACACATATGTCTCATACATGGGTTCCTATTCAAAAACAAACTTAACATCTTCCAAAACAAAACACATCCTTCTTTGGCCTCTATGATTCTCCTAGCCTTTAGTCTTCTTATCAAAACCTACATGGAGGCAAAACCATTGTGCTAAGCATATAGCTTAGTGGGGAATAACTAAACAAGATATAAAATGACGATTGCTTCTAATAGCCGTCTAGTATTCACATACACTGAATCATGTCATATCATATACAGTCTTTAATTGTTCAAATAAAGTGTAATCGAAACATTATTTGCATCAGAACATAAAATGATTCATAAGAACATAATATTCTTACATCATAACAAAACATATAAGTATCAAAATAGAAAATCATTACTTCATAACAGAACATCAAAGTCTCAGAATAGGATATATCTGTATCAGAACAAGGCATAACTTACATCAGGTCAGAACATAACTTGTATAAGAACTAAACATATATTAGAACACAAAATAGAATAGCTTGCTAATCCTTTTAACAGAAGTGGGTAATAGGACCAAAACAAAAGATACCTATTGTAAAATCCCAGATCACCCGCTTACAGATATTGTCCGCTTTGGGCCTTAGCCCAAGAGTGTGAGATCCCACGTCGGTTGGAGAGGG
Organism: Erythroxylum ulei; assembly: GCA_027564395.1. Lineage (NCBI taxonomy): Eukaryota > Viridiplantae > Streptophyta > Magnoliopsida > Malpighiales > Erythroxylaceae > Erythroxylum > Erythroxylum ulei. Next base: position 3,732,781 of record JANITX010000210.1, on the reverse strand, counting down.
GAACGAAGTACGCCTTATAAGGGTAGGGATACCTCTCCCTTACAGATGCGTTTTCCATGGCCTAATTGACCAGGTCCCATCGGAACTCCGAGGTTAAATGTACTCGGGCGAGAGTAGTTCTAAGATGGATGACCTCCTGGGAAGGCATCGGGAAAAGCAAAAATGTGAGAGCTTGGCTGGGCCAAGGCCCAAAGCAGACAATATCTGTAAGCAAATGATCTAGGATGTTCTAGGCGGTATCAGAGCCGGTACCCGAATCGTTGTACCAGCTAGGCTGGACCCCAAAAAGGGCTAGGCCCTAAGGGGGTGGAGAGTATGAGATCCCACATCGGTTGGAGAGGGGAACGAAGTATGCTTTATAAGGGTATAGATAACTCTCCCTTACAGACGCGTTTTCCATGGCCTAATGGACTGGATCCCATCAAAACTCCGAGGTTAAATGTGCTTGGGCAAGAGTAGTTCTGGGATAGGTGACCTCTTGGGAAGGCCACGAGAAAAGTAAAACCGTGAGGGCTTGGCTGTACTAAGGCCCAAAGTGGACAATATCTGTAAGCGAGTGATCTGGGATGTTGTACCTATGATTGGTATCACAGAACATAATAGACTTATTGTCTTAGAATCAGAAGACACTGTAGTGTCTAAGAACAGAAGACACCGTAGTTTCAAGTACAGAAGACATCTTAGCATCACAGAAGCAGCTGCAAACCCTTCTAGGCATGCCTATTTACCCACAAGTAAAACTGCCACATTTCACAATCACATGTTAGAGATATACTGCATAACATATGACTTTATTCCATTTTACTAAAATTAAACAAATTCATTCAAATTTGATCAAACTTAACATGCATTATAAATATAAGCATTTGCAATAATGCCCCTATGAATACATTAAGTATTACACTTTATATGTATTCACACAAGTTCTCAATTCACAAACATTCATAACTAACACATTACTTATATCCTTTAGATCACATTTGTGTTTATAAGAACACATTCATCCTTGAACAAATCATGTATTCCAACATTAGATACATTGATATCAAAAAAACTCATTCCTTTAATTATCACCTCAATTAACAATCCATAACTTATTCAACCTTTAATTAACGAATTCAACATCAAACTAGGTTTATTTCCAATCTTAATTAAATCTAATTACACCATTATAAAGTGTTTTAACCTTTTATAGTTCAACAATTGTACAAAACTAGCATTTTCTCATTCCTAAGCATTCCTACGATCGTGGGAAGGAGCTATATAATTCCCAAGATCGTGGGATGAGTGAACTGAAGGTTCACTCTCTCATAGCCTTTAATTTGTTTCCAAATTTTAACTCCTTCATACTCCTTTCAATACACTTTCATTATAGTCCCTTAATTACACCTTAATTATGCTTTAATTCCTCATCAAATTTACATCCTACTCACAAATCATTTTCTTTAATGCATAAAAACCAAAATGAAATTTGTCATATAAGCATCACTTTTTTTCAAAATTCATTTGATCATCATCATAACACATATTCCATGTCAATTCTATCATCATAGAATTGTATTAACACATGCTATCAAGTTTAGCATTCTATTTACATTTTTAACTTCAAATTCATACTTCAATGAATAAGCCAATCTAGCCTTACAAGAAAACAAACACCATTCCAAGATCAAGGTGAAATTAGGATGATCCTAGCACCCAAAAGACAACAGCATAGAAGATAGCATGAGGTAACTTTCTTAATGCAATTTTTGGCAAAGAGTGTAGTGTGATACTTCACAAAATTAAAGCAAAATTCAGAGTAAGGAGAGGGATGATTTCGATGGAGAGGCATGAATGAAGGCTGCAGAGAACTTCCCTGTAAGAGCTTAACACCTAAGTTGCTAAGTGTCCTTATTTTGAAAGGGCACATTTCCCCAATGCATGTATCCCATTTGTCTACCATATAAGCTACCAAATGTCATAATTCTATTAGGCCATTTGTCATTTAACCAATGTTGCCACTTGTCATTCAATTATACTGCCATTTGTCCCTGCCAAATGTCACTAAATGTATAAGCTTAGTCATCCAAATTTTCATGTACCAATTTGTCTTGCCACTTGAAATTTTCCTAGTCAAAATGTACATTTTAATACATCAATTTTCTAATGGTACCAATTAATTCCAAGTTACTAATTATGGTCCATCAAACCAAAATCAAGACATACAATTCACAACTTTAACACCTATTACATTTACTTTCATGAATATGTAACATTCCAACTAAGGTGTAATTTGAGGGCTTTCAATTTCAATTCATATTCCTAATTTCAAAAGGAAGTACCATCTTTAGAGCCTTTTCATGATCAAATTAGGGTTTAAAACCATAACAAGTACTTTTCCAAATATGAAACTGTAATAACTATAAAATTATATTGATATGTTATAAGGTTTACAATTATGTAAAGAAAAAATGTTGGACCCCGTTTTCGGAGCCCAAACATTCGGAGACAAAACGGAACCCGCCATCCCATAATGGTGACGTGCCCACAAAGAAGAACATCGAATAATAAAAAAAATTAGAGAGTCACAAGCCAAAAATCAAACATTTATCATAAATGAATTCTAAAAGAGTTTATACAAGCTTATTCCAAAATACAAAAATATGAAATATGAAATACACACGATACAATTTGAATGCTTATGCTTACAATGATTCTAAATTACAAAATTTTCCTGAACTAACTTCATTACAAAAGTCTCTATTCTCACTATTTGCCAAGCTTTGCAAGGATCAATGCTTATCTGTTTTTTTCTGCACCTGCGAAGTGGAAGGGAAAGGGGGTAAGCTGCGAAGCTCAGTGGCTTATATGTTTATAGCCATTGGCGACGAGCCACACAACGAGCATAAATACACATGTATCAAGAAATTCAATTCATTCGCAAATTCATCACATA
>JANITX010000210.1:3692055-3729743 GCA_027564395.1 Erythroxylum ulei | reverse complement strand
TTTTTTTACCTTTAGTTACCCTTCTCTGGCTCATCCTGCTATTGTTTTCTGATTAAAAAATTTGTTTATGTGGTATAATGATAATTAGTTGTGTATGATGTGTGATCTATTATACTTAGCCATTTAATTTATCATCATCATCATTATTATTATTAGTTCTAGATTGTAATTTGATGTCTTCAAGAAGTAAATGCTGAATGAGTTTAAGTCCAGAGGTCGTTGAATTATGAATTAGTGATTTAAGGCACTAGCATCATAGCTTGTTGATGGCTGAATTTGTGTAGGTGAACCAACTTATCCTGAAACTAATACAGTTTTCTTCTATGCTTCGGCAGGCATTACTGAAGAACTGAGTTTTCCTTTCAACCTTATTCAATAAGCTTCCTTTTTCAGGCATTGAAATGGATAATCCTGAAGAGCCTGAAGATCTGCCTCCACCTCCACCCATGATACCTCCAGATACAGTTCCTATTAAGGTCACAACAGAACCTGCCGCTGAGGCATCAAAAAAGATCTCAAAGCCAAAACGCGTCCCCATGTCTAGGCGTGGTGCTGGTTCTAGAGGACAAAAAATACAACTGGTTTCAAATCATTTTCAAGTTGTTGTCACTAACACTTCAGGCTACTTTTTCCAATACAGTGTAAGCTTTATTTTGTAAAGTTTGGTCTTCCTCGTTTGTATTATTTTTCGCCATTCTTTTGGGAACTCCTGCATTGGTTTATATTCTTCATTGCATTAGGTTTCCTTGTTTTACGAGGATGGCCGTCCTGTTGAGGCAAAGGGTGTCGGAAGAAAGTTGATCGATAGAGTTTATGAGACTTATAACTCAGATCTTGCTGGGAAGGAATTTGCATATGATGGAGAGAAAACCTTATTCACAATTGGTGCTCTTCCGAGGAACAAAATGGAGTTCACTGTATTGCTTGATAATTTCTCATCAAACAGGTACCTTTTTTTTTTTTGGTAAATTCAAACAGGTTCTTGTACGAGATTATTGTGATTAATGTTCACTTATTAAGTTGTGACCCTTGAGGTAATTTTATCTCCAGAGCTAATGGTCATGGCAGTCCTGCTGAGAATGACAAAAAGAGGATGAAGAGAACGTCCCAGTCAAAAGCATTCAAAGTGGAGCTTAGTTTTGCTGGCAAAATACCCATGCAGGCCATAACAGCTTCTTTGCGTGGTCCAGAATCAGAGAAATCCCAAGAAGCTGTAAGAGTCTTGGATATTATTTTAAGGCAGCATGCTGCAAAACAGTGAGTGCAAATGAATATCTTCTTCGGAGCTCTCTGATTTTTAACTGCACAAGAATCTGTTTCATTCCTCTTTATCTTTTTGTTACTTCTTAACTTCTTTACTCCATCTAGGGGCTGCCTCCTTGTTCGTCAGTCTTTTTTTCACAATGATCCAAAGAATTTTGTTGATCTGGGTGGCGGCGTCCTTGGCTGCAGAGGATTTCATTCCAGTTTTAGAGCTACACAGTCTGGATTATCACTTAATATGGGTACGTTCTTAATTTTTTCTGTTACTGTCATTGTTATGACAAATTTTCGTGCACATCATTCATTTGATGATCTGTGGCAGATGGGTCAACTACAACAATAATTCAACCTGGGCCATTGATTGACTTTCTCCTAGCAAACCAAAATGTGTCCAATCCTTTGCAGATTGACTGGGCAAAGGTACATCATCCTTGTCTGAAATTTGTGGTTTTATGCTGGCAAGATTGTTTTATCGTAGATGTTTTCGCTTTGCCGCGCTCTATAATAACAGGCTAAACGCACGCTGAAAAATTTGAGGATAAAGGCGTCACCAACCAATTTAGAGTACAGAATTACTGGCCTGAGTGAATACCCTTGCAAAGAGCAGTTGTGAGTTAATTATCCTTAAACCTTATTTCCATAGATATTGCTATGGGGTAATAACCAACATTGCAGCTATATTATGCTTTTGCTTTCCATTTTTGGAAATGTTGTATTTACTTTATCATGTTTCTAAAACCTTTTTTTTATTGTAGATTCTCGTTGAAAACAAAAGCTATGAATGAAAATGGGGATGTTGAAACTGTTGATATAACAGTTTACGATTATTTTGCTAATCATCGGAACATTGATTTACGATACTCTGGAGATTTACCATGTATTAATGTGGGAAGGAGTAAAAGAGCAACCTATATTCCTATTGAGGTAATCAAAGTATTTTCTTGTTTTAATTTCTTGTTATGCTGTTCTACTTTCTTTTGGGTGTACATTTGTGATAGGATGCCAATCAAGCTTATTTTCTACTATCTAGCTTTGTGAACTGCTCCCACTGCAACGCTATGTAAAGGCATTATCAGTTCTTCAGAGGTCTCAATTGGTTGAGAAATCAAGACAAAAACCTCAAGAAAAGATGAGGATCTTGACTGATGTGAGTTTATTCTCATTGGTTTTAGCAGAAGCAGATTTAGCATGTACTGTCTGTGTGATTTATTATGTTTGGTGCAGGTAATGAAGAGCAACAACTATGCAGCTGAACCAATGTTGCAATCATGTGGCATCAAGATCAGCAGTCGTTTTACTCAAATGGAAGGACGCGTTCTTTCAGCTCCCAAGGTACGTAGCCATCTCTTGCTGACATAGTTCTTGCTGTTATTGTTTCTTCCGATCTTACTTGGTTTTCCATAGTTAAACAATTTATAGGTAAATAACTCTGAATAACTAAAGCATTTTGTTCTCTCTGGTGACAGCTGAAGGTCGGAAATGGAGACGATGTAATTCCAAGAAACGGACGCTGGAATTTCAACAATAAGGTGGCCTTTGAACTCAGTCTGATTTAATATTGCATTGTTCCAGTGATTGTAACTAAAATATTCCTTGCAGAGATATGTTGAACCTGTTAAAATTGAAGATTGGGCTGTTGTGAACTTTTCTGCTCGTTGTGACATACACGGTCTATGCAGAGATTTGGCTAGATTCGGAGAAATGAAAGGGATTGTGAGTTGTTTCCTAGTGCATTATTTTTTATGCCTACTTTGTTGTAGATCTTATTGAATTATTATGTTTTTTTCTTTAGTTCATAAGTCCCCCAGTGGAAGTTTTTGAAGAGAGTCCACAATTTCGACGGGCACCTGCTCCTGTTCGGGTGGACAAAATGTTTGAGCAAATACAACCCAGATTTCCTAAGGATCCTCCTCGTTTTCTTCTGTGTCTACTCCCTGATAGGAAGAACTGTGACATATATGGTTAGCCATGTTATTATAATTTGAGATCTTACTATTGAATGCATTATCATTGAGCATGATAGTTAGCCAAATTAATGCTTAAGGTCCTTGGAAAAGAAAGAATCTTGCTGAATTTGGAATTTTCAACCAATGCCTTGCGCCTTTTAGAGTCAATGAGCAGTATCTCATGAATGTTCTCCTAAAGATAAATGCCAAGGTGAGCCACTAACCAGTATCTAATGTGTTGCATAAATCTTTCAATTTATTTTTTCTTGTGTGACAGCACAAGTGCTTGACGATTCTGTTTATCATGCTTATTATCAGCTTGGTGGTCTTAACTCTTTATTGGCAATTGAGCAATCAAGAAACTTGCCTGTGGTTTCAAAGGTTCCTACCATAATCTTTGGAATGGATGTTTCACATGGCTCTCCTGGTCAATCTGGCATTCCATCTATTGCTGCGGTGTGATTCTTTTCCATTTGTTGTTGTGGGCAGCTTAGGTTTGGTTATTCGTATCTAATTTATAATGACTAAATCTAAGTCCTGGGTTCTTGTTTAAAATTTTTAGGTTGTAAGTTCTAGGAATTGGCCTTCACTTTCTCGTTACAGAGCTTGTGTTCGCAGCCAGTTACCAAAGGTTGAGACGATAGATTCTCTTTTCCAACCAATTGAAAAAGGTGATGATGGGATAGTCAGGTAAGATTATACACAAAAATTATATTTATTATTCAGTTGAACTTGAAGTTTTTGTTGTCCCTTTCTTGATTGTCCTTTTCTCTACATACAACCCCACTCACTTCCCTCTGTATATCCATTGGTGAATCTGCTCCTTTTATAGACTGCTTACATATTCAAGTTGTGCAAATCCATTTTATTTCAGGGAACTATTATTGGACTTCTACAAAAGTTCTGGCCAGACAAAACCATCTCAGATAATCATATTCAGGTTAAACTCTGTTCTCTGCAGACTGAACTCTTGTATGAGTGTCATTGGGTTCCATTTTCTTAAATTTCTGAAAGTAACGTGTAAACAAGCAAGGACTCTGTGTAGGAGAACCCAGAACATTATGCGTGGTCATTTAGGTGTTCTTAGAGAAAAAGAAGGCTGCAAAAATTTCTTAACTTCTTGATTGTCCTTTGGGGGTTTTTTAATCAGAATTATGCACAATAGAGCATGACGATTTCTTCTACTTAAGTTAATCGTTGTATGCCATTATGCACTTTGTTTCTGCATGTCCTGCTCTACTTTCCATTTTTACAGCCTATTGTCCATGCTACTGATCGTGCCGCAATATTTTGTATCCAACAATGCTCTGTGGCCTCAAGTAGACAGTTTGGAAACTTTTGTTCTAGCAAAATGGATTCAATATACAATCCTACTTCTTACTGCATAGACATATAATGAAATTGTTATATTTGCTTGCGCTACTTTCTCCTTGTCTTCTATCGATATAGATTTTAGCATGACCACTCTGGTATTGGTTTTTATTTGAAGTTTTAGTCTTAGAGATTGAAGCTTTTGAGCCAAGATATGAACCTGACTTTTTTCCAATCTTGTTAATCTTTCGTTGTATTTTTTTTTGATTCCATATAACTCAGTCTTCTTGTCTGAATCAAATGTTGGTATCTGGTGTTGTGCTTTTTAATCATGAAGGGATGGAGTAAGCGAGTCACAATTTAATCAAGTCCTCAACATTGAGCTGGATCAAATCATTGAGGTTGTTGCTTAGCCTACCAAACAGAAGTTTCTTATTTGTCATTGGTTGATAAATACCTTTGACACTGTGGAATTTTTATGTTTATTATTATGTTTTCATCAGGCCTGCAAGTTTCTTGATGAAAGTTGGTCACCAAAGTTCACTGTAATTGTTGCACAGAAGAATCACCACACCAAGTTCTTCCAACCTGGCTCTTCGGACAATGTCCCTCCAGGTTGGTATTTTTGAAACTTGTTCAGATGAACCAAATTGAAATTTATCTTCACAATCTTAAAGACTTGATCTGTGATATGCAGGAACTATCATAGATAATGGGGTGTGTCATCCTCAAAACAATGATTTCTACTTATGTGCACATGCAGGGATGATAGTAAGTTGTGTTGAAAGTACATTTTTATATTAATGTTAAAGTTAGAAGGCATTACATGTTGTTAGTTTGTTTTGGCAATTATTCTTCTCAGAAATGATAATCTTTCACTTGGATGCCCAAAAATGCTGGAAGTGAAAGTGCATGTATTCGTTTGCATTGGCATTATACACAAGCACACTCTCAAGCAACTCATTCACTTAAAAGTGTGTTATCATTTTCTTTTCCATTTATAATCCAACTGGAACAAACTCGTTGCCCTGCACTTTTTTTTTAGTTTTATTTAAATTATTATAATTAATTATTTGATATATAGTAATTATTTGATTAATATATCTAATATTTATAGTTAATATATGTTCCAGTTATATTTTATTTAAAATAGCTTACTATCAATTATTATAAAAATATATCAGATTGGTAAATATAATATTTTGTAAAAATAAATTGAAATTTATAATATTAAATAAGATATTAAATAATTTATTTTATAATGCATACTAAAAGAGATCAATTCTATGTTAAATAATTATATTTATAGAGGAAGTTGAAATATTTTGAATATAAATAAGTTTTAAAATAATTTTATATATTGTTAATGCAACTAAATAAAATATTAAGCAAATTAGTTATTTACATATTCATATTGAATTATAAATTTTAACTTCAAATTAAGTTAATAATTTTAAACTAAAAATTTTTACCTTTTAATATGTATATCTTCCATTCCATGCAAGTGTAAAAAAATTTGTTCTTTCACTACATTTATTTTGTATAAACATTAATTTAGTATAAACATAAAGTAGGAGTATTTTCAACCGGATGTGCCCCTATTTATATATAGAGTGCTTATCCTGTCTAACATTGCTGTTAACTTACTGTCAGGGAACTACAAGGCCAACACACTACCATGTTCTTTATGATGAGATTGGCTTTTCTGCCGATGATCTACAGGAACTTGTCCATTCTTTGTCATATGTGTAAGTTCTTAGTTGTTGTTAATAGTCGGAATGTTTCGTGAACTACGATCACTATTTCATTTGTTTTAAATATTCCAGGTACCAGAAAAGCACATGTGCAATATCCATAGGTAATGATCTTTTTATATTCTTGTGCGATTGGCATTTTGATGATTGTGGCAATATTCAAAGTTGAATTCAACACATCTAATATAAACCTGCCCGCCTGCCTATTTTGTTTTCTAATGCTGCTAAGTCGAGCGATTGTTGCCTTTTTTCTGGAGTGAGGCATGGAATTATGCAGCATGTAGTCACCTGCACCATCATTTCACACAATTTGCTTAGAGAGGTGGCTTATGGCATAATTGACCGTTTTATCATTTTTTGCACTTCTATGTCATGTTTTTCATCTTATTCTTAAGTTTATTTATCGTGAAAATCTCTGTATGCTTAACATAGTTTAGTCTGACAAGAGTCAGCTAACATTTGGCTTCTGATGAACTGAATATTTCTGGACAATATGTAACGTTTAGCTGAACTCATTTAATTGTGTGTAGTTGCGCCTGTCCGATATGCTCATCTAGCAGCAAGTCAGATTTCATTATTCATGAAGTTTGAGGACATGTCGGAAACGTCGTCAAGCCACGGTGGTCAAACTTCCTCTGTGCAGTCTTCTGTGCCTGAATTACCACAGCTGCATCCAAAAGTTCGTAGTTCTATGTTTTTCTGCTGACTTGCTAGTTACATCTCCCAAGTTAAGCTGGATGTACATGTTTCCATCAGTTGTAGTATTCAGCTAGATGTACATACTGTAGTTTTTTGTTGCAAGGTTAAGACAAGTTTCCAGGAGGTATGGAAATGCTCTTGTTCGTAGCTCTTCGACTGATGTTTCTGTGTATCGAAAACTTCCTGAACGTGTGACTTGAAATATAGGGCGTGATTTTAAGCTGCCAATCTTTAAGCTCTCTCTTTTCTGAAAATATAGAAAGGCTTTGAACTTACCACAATTTGACTGTTTTGCTTTTGGTTCACTCTTTAGAGCAGAACTTTTATTTTGTGATTGCCCAAAGGCAGCAGTAATAGAACAATAATCAAGCTCAACTTGACTGAAAAATTTCAGTGTTTGCATATATATCAAAACTTGATTCTTTGAGCCCTACAATGTGAAGGAAATATAGCAGCAGACTGCTATGGAAGTGTCTGATGATTGACTTGTGATCTAAGGTTAGCCTAGCAAAACTAGAATCGGAATTCCAAACTCAACATAACATTCTTGTAAGAAAATTGGATGTCAGAGAGGGGCTGAAGCTGTTCTGCGCAGCCGATGTCTAGGCTCGGGAGGTGGCACACGGGGCAAGGCCTTCTCAGTCTCCTGAGAACAGAAAGAACAACAGAAAGGGAAGAGATGTTTATCATCTATGCACAGAGAATGATAGTTAACTGTTTCAGGACCTACACTGTCCTGGTTCTGAAGTTACTTACATTCCTGTTTCATCCACTACAATCAAGTACTGTGCAAAATCAACACTGGTTACATGAAAATCACGTTCCACACAATAATATCTATAGAAGTCAAGAGATCATCAACAATGGAAGCAACTTTAACTGTGGAGTCCAATTAATTTGCGAGGAGGTGACTCTTTTTCAAGTCAGATACATTGTTTGACAATTCATGGCTGCAAATAAAACTGTTTTATGCAGGAAGAATGTGTTATAATAGCTTGTTGCCAACTGTCATTAGATTTCCAATTCTTTAAAACTAAGTTTCATAAAATCTAATACTATCTTTGAAACTCCGATACATGAAATTGATATAAAAACTGTCAGAAACATCTGAACAATGATTTCTTATAAATCCACACCAACCTAACGTATTCCTTTCAGCTAACGGTGTTTTTTATCAAAAGGAGATGAAAACATTGTGAAAGTACAGATAAGAAGGATATGTTATGTTATGTACATATCTGCAGAATCCACATATCAACTCTATTATTGAATTGTTGGATGGAACAAGCCAAAGAATGCAAGCCTACCTGTTGTCTGCGAAGCCTTTGATTCTCTTCTTCTAGCTGAGAAACCTTTATCTCCAGCTCATTGGTATAAGCCTAGCTTTCAATATAAAATTATATTAAAGATATTATACGAACAACAAATACTTCTCAAGCATAAAAGAGCATTATATTGGAATTCCAACCTGTTTCCTTGCTCTTGAGCGAGCAGCTGATTCTCTGTTCTTGATCATCCTCTTCTGCCTCCTTTCAACAGTTTTCTCAACAACATCTCCAGAGGCAACCCTTTTCCTTCCAGGCATTTGTGCATCTAATAAAGTCCCCATCAAAGAAGATGGAGACATGGTTGCTTGCGTATCGGTGTAGGCTGCATGTATAACAGGAATAGATTGATGAATGGGGTGGTGGCCTGTTATGAACACTCCCGTCATGTTCTGTTGTTGTTGATGTACTGAAGGAAGCTGGATTGGCATCCATTGATCATGTTGATGAGGAACATCACCATTGTTGATTGGAGGAAGTTCAGTGTTCACACCAGCTTCTGCCAAGAAGTCCTCAAGGGTCATCTCTCCAAGAAGAGTAGGCTGTCTTTGTTGAGTCTTTCTCTCATGAATCTTAAGTTCATCATTTCTCTTCTTTTGTTGAATATCTCTTGACAGTACAAGACTACTACACTGCTGTGGTAAAGATGAGGACCAAGCACCTAACTCCACATTATCTTGAGCAGTACACACACTCTTGAGAAGCGCATCAAGATTCATGCTTCCCAGAGGTTTATCCAAATCACCCAACTGGTTTTGAACCTCATTAAGGGTCAGGCTTAGTGAGCTTTGCCTGCACAAAGACTGCATCTTTCCTTCTTCAACTGCACCACCTTGAGATCCCATTTTTTGCTGTGCTCCCTTTCACTCAACAATGTAATCTACCTGAACGCTTATATTTACTACTCACTGCATTTCATAGATCTAGACCAAATCTACTTCAGATCCTCATCCTAAAGACAGGATCTTTATACAATAAAGAGCTTTTATTAAGGACTCTGAAAAGTTGACAGAAACAAACAAAACCGCAGAAAAAGCTCAAAGACCAGAAATGCAATGCTCCAAATGGAAGAAAAACTTCTTGAACTCAGTTATATATATCTTTCTCTGAACTTTGTATCATCTAGAGCCAAAAGCAAAATGAAGAAACATTCACTCAAATCAATGGCAGTGTGTGACGGCAAGGGAAGCGTAAAACCCACTTGAGGATTAGACGGAAATGGAACACTAGATCAATTAAGAACCAAAACAATGCAGATAAAACAGATAACAGCAAAACAACAAAGTAGAAACTTCCTTCTGGTGATATTGCTGCATGGACTCATATAGCGACAGAGCCCAAAAAAAGCCAAAAGCAAAGGGAATAAAAACATGAGTGTGAAGTGAAACAACAGAATATATACTAAAAGCAGAAGTTCACCACGCAGTAAAATAATAATGAAGACCCGGAACAAATTAGGAAAGCAACAAACTTTATTTCCCTTGTGTGTTACAAAAAGGAAAAATTCAGCAGAGAAGACAATCCAAAAACTTCTGACATGAGAATATCTAGGAAGAAAAAAAAAAGAATTGAAGAAAATCTGAAGCTAGTAGTGTACTTACATGCCTCAGGATCCGATCTGGATCTTTAAAATGTGATTTTTACATTTGGCAGTGGGTCATGGAGACACTTTCAGATGACCCACATCCTCTTGCACACATTTTATCCCTAAAAACAGTGTTTTATTATTCCCCACTTTTCAGTTTTCTACTTTCTCTGTAGTCTATGTCTACTGTGGCCATACTTTTGATACTATGCAGTATGAACAACCAGTCAAATGTTTCAGTTTAATTGTACACATCTTTCACCTACTCAAGACAAAACTATATACCAGACTTTAAGCATTAACAAAGAATCTTCTCATTTCCTCTTCTCATATGTCTGCACATTTTAACAGAAATCTAGTTGCCACCATAAGCATATGACTTGGTCATACCCCTGATATCTCATTATTTTACTTCATACATGATCATTAATGTCACATATTTTGTGTATCCTCTTAGTTATGCCGATCTAACTATGTCACAGACTCCATTACAAGACCTCATTCCATAAATTGTTTTCTTAACTTTGAATCAAAGTTGATGAAGTTCATTAATCCATAAAAATCTCTCATATTCTTGGAAGTAATAAGAATATTAACATAATACATGTGAGAAGAAGACAACTAGAAAGAAGCAAACTTGTTGAGAAGAACGTGTACTTGTTAAGAGTATGTGCACAGACAAGTGAGCGTGTGCCTTATACCGAGGTTTTGGTTTTCTGTTCCACTTTGTGTATATATATCTAAATAACCCTTTTAAACCAAAGTTCTCTTTTTTATTTATTTAACTAAAATATACTATTTTATGTTTAATATCATAGGATAACTATAATTTTGTTAATTAAGGTTTTAAGATAAAGTAAAAGAGAAGGAAGTGTTAATGGAGTTTAGATTATTCCTGATAAGTGACCAAATTATAGTAATAAGATGATAAAAGAAATAGAACTCTCTTGTAGTTTAAAAGTTAAATTAGGTTATTATAATTAATCCATATTTGATGTTCATATTACAACTATTTTATTGTTATTTTTCAAACGAAGTCTAAAATAAAATATTTTTCTATAAAAATAAAAAATAGGAAATTTTTGCAAAAAAATTTGAAAATTTTTCCAAAGTTTTAGGAGAAAAGTGTCTTTTACCTCATTTATTTTGTTTTGTGAACAATGCTCCAAAAGATAAGCAGAAAGTCTGATTTCCATGCACTTCCACCAACTGGCTAAACCATTATTTTTAATCTTCAGTTAGTTGATTAATTAAGTAGTTTAGTATTGAATAATCTCTTTTAGTGTTCAGTGTTCCTGAAAGCGTATGCCTTGTCAGGTGGGGTTGTCCAAAGGCAATTTTAGTGGAGGAGACAGCGCATGATTTACACCAACCCCTACAATGGAGTTTCTGTTTCTAGCACTATGTTAACTTACCAGAATGGTTAAGTACCTAAATTTATCACATCTTGTCTCTAATCTTATTAGGTGAAATAAGCAATCAGATAGGGAAGATAAGAGTTAGATATGTCGCAATCTCCAACCATCATTCAAGTATGATAAAAGTTTCATTTGATCCGAAATTAACGAATCAGATTTGAGTTTATAAGATTTTGAGTTGAATTCAAGCCTAAAGGAACATATCCAAACTGATCCGATTATTTTTGTATTGATTTCAACCAACAAAAGCAAAAGTTTATGAATGGGACTCAACCTATTGTCAACTCTACATCTAAACTTGCTTAAACTTCACAACTACTTGGTTTCATAATCTTGAGAGGTCATCATTTGATCTAAATAAATACTAATTATGTGGAATGGGATAGAGGTAATGGTCCTAATTAATCATTATGGTTAAAGTGGGGTCATAGTTCTACGTTGTTTGCAGGCAGAAGTCTTAGGATTTCTTTCCGAAGAAGTAGGGCTTAAGAAATAAGAAATATACCTTAAAAGTAATCGAATAAAAAATAAAAAATTAAACCCACTGTCACCCACCAATAATCTCCTACAAGTTTCTAATCATTGCATATAACTTTGGTTTTAGGAAGCAAAATACTGACCACAAGGCTAGATGATGCATAGTTGTGACAGCTAACACTTATTAACCAGATAAATGTTTTTCTACAAGTGAAAAAATGCCTCATTCCATAATCATCATATAAGCCATGTTAGGAACATATGATCCGTGAAACCAAATGGTCAATTTCGCAAAGTTTATTATGGATCCTTTGAGGAAATGTCACAAGATTTACAGGAAAAGAAACTAGAGAACATTTATGGCAGGTATAGTAGACATGTATGAGTGCAACATCTCAAGCAAGAACTCGTGTTCTTGTTCTACTACTACCATGGTAAAAGCTTGACAATCCATGCAGTTTCAGCACCACTGCCTGTTCTGGACATTCTGTTCGTTCTTCTTTCCACTGGCACAATCGCTCTCAAGGGTTAGTCTGAACTGTTCAGCAATTGTACAAGACAAAATCTTCAATAAGACTTGGGTGTGGGAGCTTGTGATGGAACTAAGTTTGTTGGTAAACTAGTCTGGATATTAGACTCTGCATTGTTCATTGTACAGATGTGCAGTGAATAAAGAAACCCATTTTCATTGTTAGATCTGGAAAAGCCCAAGGCTTTGGCCTGAATGAAACTTTTCGGTTTCTGTCCAATAAGAGGAGGAAGTTGTCTTCCTTATCTGGGCATAGCTCTTCTCTTCACCGTTCATTGTCCAGATGAGCACTGAATAAAGAAACACTGAATAAGGAAACCCATTTTATTGTTAGATCCGGAAAAGCTCAATGCTTGGCCTTATTAAGGTCAGAAGACATCAAGACCAAATCATGGCTTTCCGCACATGAATGAAGTTGAGTAGTGTGGAACAGTTCAAATCTACGACCACCAGTTGTATAAGAAGATCTCCGACAATGGCAACAATATTCCTAGACGTTTAATACATTTGCAAGTAGAGCAATTCTAAGATAAATATAGAGCAGATGACTTAGAATTATAAAGCAAAAATAGACAATAACGGACATTCAATGATATTGTCATTCAGCAGGGATTTGAAATGATTGTAAAGATACAAAGATCAAATACAAGCATGATGTTCATGATGTCATCAAACAGTAGACAAGATAGAAAATTCTGGCATACGAGTCCTGACATATTCATTCAAAAGAAAAGAAAAAAAGGGCCAAAGCATTAAAGTTTTAAGTTGATAAGAATTTGTCTCCAATAAGCTAAAGTTGAAGCTGATTTTCCTAAAGGTCCAAAGCAACGGGGAACAGCTGAAAAATATTCTAAATGGCAGTCCCACTGCTATCCAACCTACTGTATGGTAAACTACGGCAATAAACTGTGGTTTAACACACTGGCATATTTATGCAGCAGATATTGAAGAAGGATGCCCTTAGTGTACTAAAACAAATAATCAATTTGACTTCATTGAAAAGAATGAGCTACAAGAAAAGTTTCTAGTTAAGAATTTCCACATAACCATCCTTTCTGTGCAGTACGTTGACAGATTACTGAACTAAAACAAACGTGGGAGTAAAGGTTAAATCATAAATATACTGTTACAATAAAAATAAGAAGGCTAAACAGGTTAAAAACAAAACTTGCTCGAGTAGAATCAAATTCAATGATATCTTCATTCTACATATCAATACACCATTGAGAAAAGCCAAGGATTTTCTTCTAACAACAAAAAACTCAACTCCTATGAAGAATCAAAAAATAATAAACACCACAAAACAGATCCTTTAGTCAATGAAGAATCACCAAACCTTTAATATCAAAAACTCATTTGTAAATCCAGTATACAATAGCAGGTAAGATAAGAGGAATTAGGGTTACTGTTTCAGAATAAAAAATTAAATGTAGTCCTTGGAAAATATACTACGTGCAGTATGGATAATGACCAGATAACCTGAAGATCGGAAAATGATTTTTCATTCAAGTGTAAGTATTATGAGCAAATGATTTTTTTTAAAACATGAAAATAAAAATACTTTCAAAGTCAAACACTTAAACAAAAACGTTGCAAAAATATACAACAGCTATAAATAATAACAGCAGAAATTCAAAGGATAAATATGCTCAACATCACCAACTCCTTCAAGTGCAAAAGTTTATCATTGAAAGTGGTCAAATAGTTGCAAAGCTTTTAATTCAAATATCCAAACTCAAAATACAATACTTTGAAACAAAAAGACAAGGTATGGAATAAAGGAAAGCGGATGATATGAAAAACTTCATTTCCATAGGCTCCGTTAACTTCAGATGAATCAGCTGGCCAGAACATAAAACACTGATGCACCTATGAGGAATCTGCAAAATCAATAAAAGCATAAAAAGACTATTTTCAAAAATCCAAAAAAAGGGGTGATTGCCGAGTCAAAAACTTTCACTAAACGGTCGAAAGAATAACCAGATATGCGTTGGAATACTAATGACGAGTCTCAAAATATGAGTTCAAGTTTAAATAACTATATTATAAGTTCAACAGAAACTCTTGCATTAAAGTTGAAAAAGAAATCCTGAAAAAAAAACATTAATTGCTTTAAACACTATATGAACCATAAATATTGACGAAAAAACTCAGTTGCATGTGTGTGCTGATTTAGTCCATAACTTATAAAGAAAAGTCTAGGAAGTGTTAATAAATAAACAAGTGGCTTTTAGAAACTACATCTAATCCATCCATTTCATCCCTAATGCCACCAAAAGTGATATGGATCATCGTATATAATATAACTTGTTTAAGAATGATATATCTCTATTCAAAGATATTAAATTACGATGTTGAAAGTGACATAACTAAGCAAACAGATCCAAACACAGATAAATCAGAAAACAAAAAAATATGTTCAGCAGCCACACCTGTGAAGCACCAGCGGTCTGTCTAAGGTACACCCCCGTTGTATTGCCCGGTACCAGGCTGCCCCCTACCAGAAACGCCCTGCCCCATCTGCTGATTTGTATAACCACCAGAGACTGCTCCCTGGCTTTCATATTGAGGACTCTTAAGAGTCACGTTATCATATGCTTCAAGTCCTGCAGGACTCTTAAGCGTCTGGTTACCATATGCTTCGAGTCCTGCATGACTTCTAAGATTCTGGTTCCCATATACTTCAAATCCTGCAGGACTCCTAAGAGTCTGGTTCAAAAATGCACTTTGCATTCCTGCTCCAGGTATGCCACCCTGATTCACTGTTGCTGCAGAACCCAAACTACCCAGCAGATTTGTCAACCCCAATCCAGCACCCTGAGTAGCTAGCAATGCCGACAGTGCCTGTCCAAGTGCAGGATTCAGCACTGGAACAGCAGTGGCAGGTCCCGGGTAAAACCCCACTGGAGCTGCAGCTGCAGCTGCAGCTGCTGGGGCCATTAAATGAGCAGGGGCACTTACACTCCCACTAGCAGCATAAGCAACGTTGTCATTCCGCTGTATTGTATATTGTTGTTGTAATTGTTGAGGCTTTTGAGCTTTTGGGCCATCTATAGCTCTCTGACAATGCAAAATGTGACCTTCAAAGTTCTTATGCGGCTCTTCAAGTGCCATCTTCGCACTTTCCACCGTTCTATACACAAACAAGCAAAACCCCCTAGGCTTCCCAGTAGCCTTATCAAGCCCCAACGGACCTTCCTCAATTTCACCATACTTGGCAAAAAAGGCAGTGAGCTTTTGCGGGTCCAATCCAGCCCCAACATTGCTGATATAAATCTTTCTCTGAGTATAGTCAGACGTCGATGAAACAGTCGCGGCCCCCGGCACAACACCTCCAGCGGTGGTCGGAACAGGTCCGACAGATGCCAGCTGGCAGGCAGTCATCCGATTTCCAATCCTCTTCTGAGGCTGCTTCAACGCCTTGCAAGCCGCAACCCTACTCTTGAAGAGAATAAACCCGTAACCTTTACACTTCCCAGAGGCCTTGTCGCACACGGCCTTGCAATCCTCGATCTCTCCGTAACCCTTGAACACGTTCCTCAGGGTTTCGGCGTTCGTGTCCCAGCCAAGACCGTGCACGAAGATTTTCCGATGAGTGGGGTCCTCATCGGCAACGGTGCGTATCCGATCCGCCACATCGCGGTGTTTACCAGCCGCTTCACGAAGCAATCCAACTAATTTCTCCGTACTAAACGATTCTAGAAGCTTCTTGATCGGCTCCTGATCTTCGTCGTCGTCAACGCAGACTCGAGCTGACGTGGAAGACATCTGATTGCCTGAAATCCGATTCTGCTGCGCATCCTCATCGTCATCTTCGTCGTCGTCATCACTTTCATCTTCTTCTTCATCATCATCATCATCATCATCATCTTCTTCTTCTTCTTCTTCTTCTTCTTCTTCGTACTCATACTCCTCTTCCTCCTCCACCTCTTCGACGTCGTTTTGAACTTCCTCCGCAACTTTTTGTTGCTTCTTCTTGGCGGGTTGGGTGGGTTCGTTGCTCTTGTTCTGCTCCTGCTTTCGCTTCCTGGCCATTGTTAGTGAAGCTGATTCGACTCGAAGCTTGCTAGGGTTCCCAATTAGGGTTTTGGGTTTTAATAGGTTACTGTGTAAATTACTAAATTTGTAGTGAGAGAGAGAGAGAGTGTGTGATTGTGTGTGACGTGGCAAGATGGGAACGGTCAAAAGGAGAAGGACTCGAACGACAAGGCGTTGGAAGTGAGAGAGTACGATCGAGATTATGAAGGGAAAGAGTGAGACTATAAATACGAGCCGAATCGGCGTCTTGGCCTCCCACTTCACTGCAGCCATGGCCTCCGAGAAGGACGCAGCTCTAGCCGCCATTCCCTCCGATTCTCCTACTATGTATGTATTTCTATTATCAACTGTTATCTTGCTTCAAACGTTTCATCTTTTGGAGAATTTGAGTGCCTAATTCTTATTTAGCACGTCTAGGGTTGAATTTAATTCAAGTGTCCGATGTCGATTGGTGGCGCTAGTAGAATTGTTGTTTGTGTATAAAGAATTATCCATGTAATAATTGGAGTTCTGTAGACACTTTGTGGTTATCATGTGGACCTTTAGAACAAGGATCAATCCTCGTTCTATGGTCTATGAACATGCTTAGTGCTTTTTGTGAAGCGAAGGAAATGGAATGGATTAATTAAATTTATATGCAATTGGAATTTATTAGGTTCTGTAAAGATTTTCATTCCATTCTCCTTGGACTTCTGTCTCTATTTTGAGAGGTTTGCTTAATGCAGCCTTTTTCATTGAACTATTGTAGACGTTTTACTAATACATTGGTCATGATGTTTTTTTTGGTATGTAGATTTGATAAAATTATCAAAAAGGAAATACCTTCTACTGTGGTTTATGAGGATGACAAGGTAAAGTGCTGTTTGCCCTGCTGCCTAAGTATTATAATCAGAATACTTTGTTTTTGTTGATTCCTTTCCTCTGTAATATTTTTGTTGTCACTACATGTGTTCTTCGCAGTTTGAGACTTTCTTAGTCTATTAAGAATGTTATGTTTGCGTGTGCTCTTGCTGTTTTTGGTTCACAGACTTAAATGAATGACCAATAATGCTCATCATCAAGGCGTTCCTTAAAGGCTGCTATAAGTTGCAAATTTGATTTTTTGTCTCCTGTTTGTTGTGTATAAGCAACTTTTTCTTTTTCTCCCTTTGATTTGGAGCAGCTCGATGATTTTGCTATTTAAAATTTCCAATTTCCTTTTCTTCCCCTCGCCAGGTACTGGCTTTTAGAGACATTAATCCTCAAGCCCCTACTCACATTGTAATCATACCCAAGGTGAAGGATGGATTGACTGGGCTATCCAAGGTATTTTTTTGGTTTTGCTCTCTCTCTCTCTCTCTCTCTCCCCCTCTCTCTCTTTCTTGCCCTGAATAATGTCGACTCTTCATTGCAATGTGTTGGTGTGGAGCTGAAATTGTGTTCCTAACTGTGATATCTGAATCACGAGTTTTATGGCAATACAATTCTTCTGAAGGAACCTGAACAGATACTTCGGAATATCATTATTTTCTGGTGGTTTATCGATGATTAACAGGTCAAGTAATGGTTTAAGGCTTTTATTTAAGCCATTAGAGAATCAAATCCTGAAATCCTCTGTTGTAAAGAGTTACACTGAATGACTGACGCTTCAATTGTTTGCAATCTTTTGGGTTTAGTTTGGAAATGGTGCATAGCATGTGTTTTTTATTTATATGCTTGCAGTAGCACTTGTCTATATAATCATCTGCATTGTATGGTGACTTGAACTGTTGGTCTTCTATTCCAATACCGCAACCAGTTAACTATCTTTTTGTTTCTTAGGCTGAGGAAAGGCACTGTGATATTCTAGGTCGACTGCTTTATACTGCTAAACTGGTTGCCAAGCAGGAAGGACTTGAAGATGGCTTCAGAATTGTGATGAATAATGGACCGGCAGGATGTATGTGTTACTTGTCCATTGTTGACAATTAAAGTAGATTCACTCTAACTGAGATTTGTCAGTTTTTAGATATTAAAAAAACCGGCTTTGAATCTATATATGTTTACTTGCAGGTCAATCAGTGTATCACATCCATGTCCACCTCCTTGGGGGACGCCAAATGAACTGGCCCCCTGGTTAAGATGATATCTGGATTCATGGTCGAAACTGGATTGGCAATAATCTCTAGCTTGTTGTGCTTTGTCTTCCCTTCATGTGGTGCTTTGAACAGTTTTAAGGAAAACTGTCTTACTATCTGGTAAATAAATGTGGAAGTGCGCTGCCTGTTGTGCAGCAAAGTGAAGATTTATAGAAACCTAACCAAACTGGCTAGAATAAATGATGGTTTCACCCCATCATTGGGATTTGCATCATTTTGGTTGTGCACTGAACAGAAAGCATTAAGTGATCAGATAAGCAACCATGGCATTCTTAAGATTAAAATATCATGTCAAATTTAGGAGTAGATGTCTTCTAGCAATTTGCACCACTGTTGAACGTTTTGTAGTAACATTTAGCCCCCAAACCCCAATAATAGACAGTAATTAGGAACGAAATGAAAGGCCTAGGCTTTGCTTCTCTGAAGTTTTAGGCATCTATCACTAGTTGCCCTCATTTACCAGTCCTTAGGGTACTGTGCGTCAAATCTCTCCACAAGGTTAGGATTTTAATCGTCTCAGCACTTCTTTGTTAGGTTAAAATAACATTATTGGAGTTGATGTTTATTCCAATTGACAATTGATAATTGATAAATTCAAGTTGATTAGGATTGGGCATGCGCCAGGTTTTGGGCACAAGAATATCATATCATCGTATATATATAGGGTCAGGTTCGGATCAAAAGAAGCTCAAATTTTGGTTCTATTAACGATTTTGAACTTTTTGATTATGTTCAAAGCTCGAATTAACTTTGGACCTCGAGTGCTCGAATATGCGTTTGGACCTATCAAAATTTTTTCAAGCTCAAGCTCAAGCTCGGGTAGGCCTGGACCCTTTGAGATGCTTTATCGATTCATTCTAACAAGCTTTGTTTCTATTAATTTTGGGTTCATCTTAGCAATGTTTATATAAGTTCAAGCACTTGGACTTGTAATCTGTTCTTACACTGTGATTGAATCACAAAAGCAAGTCAGCATGGCAGAAGCATTCTATAACACTGTTTTGTGATGCCTTGATTATCTGTGCTGTTGGAGCAGCGACCTCAACCAATTTATGAACAGGTCGATAGAGGCCAACAGACCTCTTGCCTTGTGCAAGTCTCTCTGCATTCTTGACAATTAGAGCTCAAATGGCAGAAGAAATGTGTGTGAGAGGTCAGTACATGGGAGCCCCCTCCATGAATTCTTGAATCAGCCAGCTTTTCTCATCTGCTCATAGTTTTGAATGAAAGCAAACATAAAACTGACAAAATGTTACCTCTGATTCCATTCCGAAAATCGACTGAATCACTGGCAAAAGAGACCAATACAATACATGGTGTAGAATGATTTTAACTTTTTCCAGGGAACAACAGAAATGAAAATGTAGAAATGTTTTCAACAAACTACATATGTAGATCCCAATATATGTGTCAAAGGTATCAACTTGAACATCAATCCATCAAATGCCAAAAACAACACTTGTTTGAAGAAGTTTTGGTGAAAAATTGGGAAAATAGATTCTAAACTGTTATTATCTTGTGAATTTTTTTTAATTTAGTGCCTAAATTTTTTAATTAAGTCATCATCTTCATACTCATTCTTTGCCGAACCTAACTTTGATATCACTTGTTAGAATTGAGGACCCCAATTTTATGAGATATCTACATCATGGGCCTAGTGATGAAGCATACTCGTGGGTTTTGATACCACACTTTAACTCAAAACTTTAAGACAGTAGATTTATGGGTCATTTTTACTTATATGTCCTTCACTAGTTTCATCTCTTTCTAATGTGGGATTCCTACTCACACTTGACATCCCAATAGTATTTTATTAATTTGATTAATGAAATTTCATTTTTTTTGTTTATGACATATAGGTGTTCACGTGAATTAAGTGTTTTAATGAATATGAATGATTAGTTGATAATTAATTTTTTTAAGAAGTGCCTATATGTTATGAATTAAAAAGATTTTGTTAATTAAATCATCAAGATATTAATAGAATTAATGTTTTTAACTGAGTTAGGTTAAAAAAAATTAGTTATTTAATTGAAATTTTAAAAAATTAGGGTACTGAATTGGAAAAAAAATCAAAACACTTTAGAATCTTTTATTTGTGAGAAGGAAAGCTCATCATCCATGCAAGTACTCAAAATCACTTACATTGTTACACATGTAGATGGATCCCTTTTCATTTTTTCAAACACAATAGGTGATACTTTGTCGTTTCTCGTAGAATTTGCACTTAATGGTTTCCAGTTAATCAGAACAAGTTCCAAAGCCTCCATTTCAATCTTTTTACTCTACAAAAATGAAATCGATGATCTACATGTCTGCAACTCCCTCACAGGGTTATATCAAGACAAAAAGTGGACATGAATTATATTCTCTTCATAAGGTCACAATGCAGAAAGCAACATACAGATCCCCAAGTGCAATGTCATCACTTCAAGCACAGATTCCAGACGACCATGGTGCTTGCTCCATCACTTTCACTTGCTTACTCTGCTTCTATTGTTCATCCTTATTTTCTCTGATCAAGATACAATTATATGATTCAAATCAACTGTGTTCCTAACTGAACATCAAATTAAAAGACGGTCTCCCCAAAAACAAATGAGAACAAGTAGATTTTCATTGCAGGAAAGCTACATAGAGTTCAAAATCTGAACATGATCATGAAAAGCTATAGCCAAGAGTCATTTTCATAGAGACAACTAGCAAGTCCTGATATTCTTTTGTCCTTAAAATGCTTAGTCCCAATTTGCATGGTCCAACAATCTGATTTTTATCTGAAACAATGGAATATTTGGAAAGAGATTCCTAAAATTTAAACTAAAAAATCACTACAGATATTAACTATTTGATACATAAATTTTAATTAATTACATAAATAATTAAATAATTTTATCGGTAAATTACATATGTTACACTTTTATTATAACTTAATTCTGATTGAAAATCATCTAAATTATATGAATGAAAGTAAACTACATTGGTTTTAAAAGGTATGTTCTATTAAGAACATTTTAGACATATATGCTCGTGTACTATGTAGGGATAGAGCTACGTATTATCGAGTTTCTTTAGACTCCTCATTATCTTAGCGGAAATCTTAATTGAGAATTATTGTTGTTGCTGTTGTTGTTGTTGTATGCTTATGTATACGCACAAATGCAGACCAGACATTCTCCATCTCTAAGGTTCTGAATGATTTTCACAAAAGGAGAATAAAGAAAAGCACATATTCGAGCATTTGTAGATCACAATTTCTACATATGACAATATGATCATATTCTTTTGCAACTTCCATCATTGATAAGAGGTATTATTCTTTTCCTAAATTTTGCAATTGGCATAAATTTAGAAATATCTTTGAAATTAGATAATTTTTAGAAATAACAACATGGGAAAAAAACTTTATGTTTTTTTGTGTTAAAATATGTATTTAAATATTTTGTATATTATTTTAAAAGAATGAGAATTTAGTTTATAAATTGAAGATATACAATAGTAACAAATCAGTGGAAATCCTCTTGACACGCAGGATTTAGAGAGATTCAATAATACGTAGTCTTACTTATAACTAATAGAGAGATTTTCATAATGTTAGTCGCAATAATCGTAGGCAAGTCCAGATTTATAATTAATATGTGAAATTAGTAATACAAAAAATAATTACATGGGATTTTTTGTTTAATTTTTATTTACCTTGTTATAATATTATTTAATGATTAATTAAGTCTTTTCATCATATTTTGTTATTTTTCTGTCCAAGTATAATTTTAATTAAAATTTAATTCGCTGTTTTAAGTAAAAATGAATGACATAAAATTATGTAATAACTAAATAATATTATAAAAATTTATGATAATTTTCAAAACATTAAAATTAAAATAAAAAAAGATAAACATATATATTTAACCCTACAAATAAATAACAATACATATACCAACAGTAACTTTACGAGTAGAGAATAAAATGATCTATACGGTCTCTCCATGCATGTTGTGACTGCGACACAATCCATAAATGCCCTACTACTCATCATGTTGACGAATACAAGAAGCCAAGTTGATTTCCTGACGTGAAAAGGCTACTTATCGAATGATCTAATAATCCCAAATCCTGAAATGAGAAAAGAAAAACATATGCATGGAAACATTCAGACATCCAAAATGTTGTTTGGATGGAGATTTGGGAAGTCACAGATATCAAATGCCATGTCTGTAAGTAACACGATCTTTCAAGTTCAAACTTTGCTTCCAATGTTCATTCAACCTTCTAGTTGGTATATACAAACAGATTGTGGAGCTTCAGGTGCATATGGATTGTGAAGGGTGTGAGA
This sequence comes from Erythroxylum ulei, assembly GCA_027564395.1. Taxonomy (NCBI): domain Eukaryota; kingdom Viridiplantae; phylum Streptophyta; class Magnoliopsida; order Malpighiales; family Erythroxylaceae; genus Erythroxylum; species Erythroxylum ulei. The sequence goes on along the minus strand of JANITX010000210.1, from coordinate 3,706,951 downwards.
AGAGAATACGACGAGCAATCTCAAGACTTGAAGGCATGCAAATCCATCCCATTACCAAATACGAAATATTTCACTTATGATTTCTAACTTGAAGTTGATGATTTTGGATGATTACAGGAGTTGATAGTTTAGAAATAGACATGGATAAGCAAAAGGTCACAGTGACAGGGTACGTAGATCACAGGGAGGTGTTGAAGGTGGTGAGAAGAACAGGAAGGAAAGCTGAGTTTTGGCCATTCCCATATGATAGTGAGTACTATCCATATGCGGCTCAGTACTTGGACGAAACTACTTATGCATCTTCTCACAACTATTACAGACATGGGTTTAATGAACCAGTTCATGGGTACTTCCCTGAGCAGGCTTACTGCACTGTGCCTGATAACACCGTTCACCTTTTCAGCGAAGACAATGTTCATGCTTATTGTAGTATCATGTGATGTGATTTAGTAAGGATCTTCGTATGTGTGAATGTGTGATCAATAATGATGAATAACACCGTTTACCTTTTCAGCTAAGACAATGTTCATGCTTATTGTAGTATCATGTGATGTAATTTAGTAAGGATCTTCGTATGAGTGAATGTGTGATCAATAATGATGAAACTTGGTGAAAAGAGTTCTCTTATTCTTTTATATCTTTTTCCAAATCAGAAGGCACAAATAGAGACAGTAAAAAAGCGATATTCTGATTGCATTCCAAGTTAACAACTCAAGAAATTGAATAATTCCAAATCAATGAATTAAATTTATTTTATTAAACTTAATTTTTAACTCGTGATTAAATTCAAATATTCAAACTCAAATATTATATACAATACGATTAAATTCAAATATTCAAACCTGAATTACATACAATACCTTTTTTTTTCTTAAGGTTTGAGTATGAATTCAACATATTATCACTCTTAAACAAATAAAGTGTATTAAGATGTTGAAAGGATTTAAACTCAATGTAATAGTGAAATAACGCAATGAGCAAATGGACAAAGGTGTTTTCTGCAATTGATAAGTCTTCAGGAAACAATTACAGATTTGGAGGAATTAAGTGACGATAAAGCTGCTAAAAAAACAGAGAAGAAAGGTGATGAGAACGGTGAACAGATGAGAGAGAATAGTACTATCATAAGAACAATCATAACAAATTCAGGTGCATCATTCATCCTAAATAGAAGATTCTCATGGCCAACGCGTGAGCCGTTATTCCTTTGCTGACTTGGCACCTGCTGAGATATTGTTCCACACAAAATCCTTAAGCAGCTTGGAATCAGTCTTGGGCCTAGTGCTTCTGCGTGTTGGTTCATCACTGGTATTAGGCTTGTGCATAACAGTACCCTCCCCATGAACAATAACCTTGTCCTCAAGGTTAGGGAACAGCTCAAGGATGTGATCTTTAGTCTCCCATGTTGCTTCCTTGATGGTTAGCCCTTCCCACTGTATCAACCGTTGCTCAATCAAGAGATCACCATGCTGCACAAAACGCTTCTGCAAAATTGTCTTAGGCTGCAAAATTAGAGTGGCATTGGAATCAACTAAGTTAAGTGGAGTGACTTGCTGATCTGGGCTGCCAATGCACTTCTTCAAGAGAGACACATGAAACACCGGATGAAGCTTTGCAGCCTCGGGCAAGTCAAGCTTGTAGGCCACGGCCCCCACACGGTCAGTGATTTTATAAGGGCCAAAGTATCTATGTCCCAGCTTAGAGTGCCTTTGTAGGCGCACCGAATGTTGTCGGAATGGCTGAAGTTTGATATAGACCCAGTCCCCAACTGCAAATGTTACATCAGTTCTCTTCTTGTCAGCAAAGTACTTCATTCGACCTTGGGCTTTCATGAGATTATCCTTCAACAAAGACAAGACTATGTCTCTTTCTCGTAGCTAGTTATCTACGAGTGAATTAGTGCTGGAGTCTCGAATGTAATGGGGAATAGTTGGGGGTCATCTGTCGTACAAAATCTCGAACGGAGTCATACGGGCTGCTGTTTGAAACGCCGTGTTGTACCAAAATTATGCCCACGGTAACATCAGCATCCACGACGATGGATTATCTGAGACATAGCACCTCAAATACATCTCTAAGCATTTGTTCAAGACTTCCGTTTGGTCATCGGATTGGGGATGATACGCAGTGCTCATACTTAAAGTTGTACCATGTAGCCGATGCACTTCTTTCCAGAACTCACTCATGAAACGTACATCCCTATTGGTCACAATATCCTTGGGAATACCATGCAACCGGATAATTTCCTGAACAAACGCGGCTGCTACCAAAACACTGTTAAAATGAGTAGGCAACCCGATAAAATGGTCGTATTTAGGCAAACGGTCAACCACCACCATAATCACTGTTTTCCGTTTCGAAGCAGGCAACCCGAAAATAAAATCCATTGAAATCCCCTCAAAGACCTGATTAGGCAACGACAATGGCTGTAACAGTCCACTAGGGTGTAAATTAGTGGTTTTCATTTGCTGACATGTTTGACATTCACTTGCAAAGGCCTGAACATCTTTCCTTATAGATTGCCATAAAAAATTTGAAGATAAGCGATGCAAAGTTCGTGTGATACCTGCATTGCCTCCCACGGGAGATGAGTGAAATTCCGTTAGCAACTTCGTACGAAGAGGAGAGTCAGATGGTAGAACCAGCCTGCCTTTATACAAAAGCAAACCTTCTTTAAAGATAAAACCGAGGGAAGTGGTCGGATCATGCAACACTCTTTGCTGAAGACTCAGTAACTCAGTATTAGTCCGATTTGCTTCCTTTAAGTCAGAAATCAAATCAAATGCCACTGCAGAAACAGCCAAGAACTGAAAAGGAGAGATTCGGGACAATGCATCTGCTACATTATTAAGCTTTCCGGGCCTATAAACTATCTCAAAGTTATACCCAATCAATTTGCCAAGCCACTTCTGTTGATCAGGTGTTTGAATGACCTGATCCGTAAGATTCTTCAATGGTTGCTGATCCGTCACTATCGTAAACCTCCGCCCCAGCAAATATTGCCTCCATTTTGGGATGGATTGCGTAATAGCAAACATTTCACGCTAATAGGTGGAAGCTAGGTGCATTCGAGGACTTAATTGTTGGCTGAAATAGGCAATGGGGTGCCCATCTTGTGATAAAACCGCACCAATACCCTGGCCCGAAGCATCGGTTTCGAGAGTAAATGGTTTCCCAAAATTCGGTAATGACAAAACAGGGGCTATGCTCAAAACTTTCTTCAGCTGTTCAAATGCACTAGTGGCAGCTTCTGACCAAATGAAACAATCTTTGCGTAGCAAATCTGTTAAAGGCCCCGCAATACTAGCAAATTGCTTAATGAAACGCAGGTAGTAGCCGGCTAATCCAAGAAAACCCCGCACCTCTTTTATTGTTCTGGGGACTGGCCAAGCTTGGATAGCAGCAATTTTCTCAGGGTCCACTGCTACCCCCGTTTGAGAGATAACATGTCCCAAGTACCCCACCGATGTGTGGCCAAAAATGCACTTGGATTTCTTGGCTACCAACTGCTGCTCACGCAAAGTTGTCAATACAATATGCAAATGTTTCATATGCAATCCCCAAGACGAGCTATATATAAGAATATCGTCAAAAAAAACCAACACGAACCGTCGAAGATAGGGGCGAAAAACATCAGTCATGAGGCTTTGGAAGGTCGACGGAGCATTTGTGAGACCAAAGGGCATGACGAGGAACTCGTAATGCCCATCATGCGTTCGGAAAGCTGTTTTAGCTTCATCACCAGCTCGTACTCGAATCTGATGGTACCCTGCGAGTAGATCCAGTTTAGTAAAATACTTTGCCCCAAAGAGTTCATCAAAGAGCTCGTCAATCGAGGGAATGGGAAATCTGTCGCGGACGATAACAGCATTCAAGGCGCGATAATCAACGCAGAAACGCCAGGTTCCATCCTTCTTCCTTACTAATAGAACCAGGGAAGAAAACGGGCTCGTGCTTGGACGAACGATCCCATCTCAAAGCATTTCAGCCACCAATCGTTCCATTTCTTGTTTTTGGAAATGAGGATAACGGTACGGCTTCACATTCACCGGACTACTCTGAGGTACAAGGTGTATGGCATGATCACAATGCCGAATCGGAGGCAACCCCTGCGGTTTCTGAAAAACATCTTCAAATTGGCTAAGCAATTGAGCCAAATCAGTGGCCAAACTCTGTTCAGGCAGTGGCTCCTGGGGCAACAATTCAAGTCGATAATAGGCAGTTATAGCTTTTTGCCTATGCAACCGTCGTAACCCATTGAATTGGACCGGTTGGAGCGGAGGAGACGCCTCACCCTTCCATCGAATCTTTTCACCGTTATAATCAAACTCAAAAATCAAAGTTTCGTAATCAGTTATGACTGGCCCCAACGTTGATAACCAGGCCACTCCTAATACCATATTCTAGCGTTGGATTGGTAAGACATAGAAATCCACCTTGATTTCTTTTCCCTGTATGAGCAAAGGGACTTGCTGCACCATGCCCGTGCAAGTCAATTTTTCTCCACTGCCAACTAACACCGAGAAGTGCGGAACAACCATGATGGTAAGATTCAGAAAATTGGCCACCCTTTTTTGCACGAAATTATGCGTACTCCCTCCATCGAGTAATACCTGAACCAATCGGCCATTAACGACACCCTGAAATCGCAGTGTAGAGGCGGCACATCCTCCAGCAAGGGCATTATAGGAAATCGTAGATTGGGCTTGCTCAGCTGCAGCAGGAGGTGAATCAACGGTTTCGGGTTGGAGTTGTGGTGAGAACTCCTGTGAATCAATCGGGTCGGGTGGGTCATAGTCTTCCTCCAACAACAATTGGGGTTTAGCTTTACACTTGTGATCCCAAGCATATTTCTCATCACAATGATAACACAGGCCTTGGGCACATCGCTGGGCGGCTTCGACGGGGCTAAGGCGGCGGAACGACAATTTGGTGCCACCGGGTAAGGTTGCAGTATTAGGGTTGGGGTTAGCTGCTGTGGAATTTGGGGATTGGAAATTATGTGGTGGAGTGTATGTTTTTGGGGTCGGGAGAATGGCCTTTCCAGTTCCTAAAGTGGGCCTCAGTAAACCCTTTTCGAATGCAAGTCGTTGTTCATGTAAAAGGGCTAGTGTCATGGCCTCTTCAAGGGTGGTGGGTTTATGGACAAGGACAGAGGGTTTAATATCGGCCCGTAAACCTGAGATGAAGCAATGAGTGAGGAATTGGCCTGGTAAGAAAGCGGTGCGGTTTGTGATAGCCTCAAAGCGAGATCTATAATCACTAACAGTGGTTGTTTGCTGCAACTTCGCTAATAGTCCCTCCGGCTCCTCCAGATCATGTTGCCAGAAACGTTGGAGGACGGTGGTGATAAATGCGGACCAACTCATAAGTTGCCTATTCTTATACATCCAATCAAACCAATCTGCAGCAGTGTCATCCAAATAGAAATAGGCAATAGTGATACGGTTTTCATGTGGAATGTTATAAAACTCAAAATACCTCTCAGCTTGTAATACCTAACGATCGGGGTTTAAACCGGAGAAGCGTGACATCTGAACCGGTGCCGGCTTATGCCTTCCTAGCGGCGTGGAACCGTCTCCTTCCATAGAGCCACGTTTCATATCACCATGCTAGTTCTGATTCTGAAGTGAAGCAAGCCATCCAATAACTTCCTGTAGTAATCTTTCCTGCTTGTCAAAAGCGTTGGCTAGGCCATCCACATCCCGACGTAGCCCATTCTGAGCCTCGGCCATGGATTTCATGTTATTGTCCAACACCTTAAGTCGGGTTTCGTGCCCTGTCATCTTAACAGGGGTCAATGAAAGCACCAGTGAAAGGATTTAAACTCAATGTAACAATGAAATAATGCAATGAGCAAATGGACAAAGGTGTTTTCTACAATTGATAAGTCTTCAGGAAACAATTACAGATTTGGAGGATTTAAGTGATGATAAAGCTGCTAAAAAAACAGAGAAGAAAGGTGATGAGAACGGTGAACAGATGAGAGAGAATAGTACTATCATAAGAACAATCATAACAAATTCAGGTGCATCATTCATCCTAAATAGAAGATTCTCATGGCCAACGCGTGAGCCGTTATTCCTTTGCTGACTTGGCACCTGCTGAGATATTGTTCCACACAAAATCCTTAAGCAGCTTGGAATCAGTCTTGGGCCTAGTGCTTCTGCGTGTTGGTTCATCACTGGTATTGGGCTTGTGCATAACAGATATTTTCAATATTATTTTCCTTTAGGCCTCTAAACACAATATCAATTAAGACACTTTCCACCTTATTTTCCTTTGAGCCTCCACTCATTCCACCATAAAATTGAATTTACTTTAATATGGTCAAGTTTCTTGTTTATCACTATCTAATAGTATGTAGATTTGTTAAAAAATGACTACAATATTGTTGATTTACAAATCAAGTTTGATGTTTATATGTCAAGTTAGATAGCATTATAGTTGCATCCTTATTCTACTTGTTAAGATATATATTGTTAAGATATATAGTATATATCTTTTTATTTAGTTTTGACATCTTATTTATTAATTGGATATATAAGATATTAATTAGATAATGACTTGGATTCAAAAAGCTATTGGTGATAATCTTCTAATTGTGATAGAGTCCTATCCTTAATTAATGCGTATCTTGATAAGAAATATAATGGATTACGTGGGTGATGTAGAGTGGAGTACTGTTAAATTTTTTGGATAATGGTTTAAGTGAGATAGAACTTTATCTTAAGTTGGAGTGTGTACACATCACGATTGTGGTGTATTACGTGAGTTTGAGGTAATTAGGTGTACTGTTGTGAATTTATCTATTATGACACTCATGTGAATTCAGCTGGGTTAATGGTGAATTGAATTCGAGAGTGTGAAGATTACGCGAGTGAGTGGGCTGAATGGTAGTGTGTGAAATTTGTAGTTTGGTGTGTGCGTGACTCTATGTTCTTTCGTATTTCGTTGGCTGTATGAATTTTGAAATTTTGAGCTGTGTTTGTTTAATTTTCTGGACTGATTTCATGGGGATCGAATCCTGATTTGGTGCTGCAATTTCTGTCAAGGTTTTCATGTTGAAAAGTTTATCGTTAACAGTGTGTGTGATTTGGCAGCTACGTTTTCTTCTATTTTGAGCGATCATGTAGAGCTTCTTTGGTATCTAGTGTGAGAATTTTGGCAGCTGATTTTTCTATGGTGTTTGCATGATTTTATTGGACTGTTCATCGTCGATAGAGTGTTAATTTTGTGGTTGTCATTTTTGGTGTTGGTATGCAACAATTCCAGAAGTTCTCACTCTTTTTTACTGCCGTCTTTGTTGTTGGCTTGTGCTAAAAACTTCAGCAGTTGTCATAGTTATTGCAACTCTATTGGATTAATGTTTTGGTGAAGAAACGTTGTAGATTTGAGATGTTTTTGTGGCTGTTGTACGTATCATTTTTAGTGAAAATATTGAAGCCTCGTAACAAATCTTTTGATGAACAACTTTCTGTGAAGCAGCATATTTAGGGAAGTTGCGTTTTATCTCAAGTGTTGCCTTTGCTTATGCTAGTTATTGTTTAATCACTTGAGTTGTTTATTTCGTATCTTTATTATCAAATACCGTTAAGAAAATCCTCTATTGAGGCTAACACGATTTGGTCGTATTATTGGGTATGAAAAACTTTCACAAGAAGTTAGAAGTTAGGTTGAGAGATAGTGTCAAGGATTGAGTGGTTTCGGCTCAGTAAAGCCTTGTGTAAATCTATTATATTTTTGTGAAAGTATTAAACTAGGTGAAAGCCCTGCAGACGTAGACAAAATGTGTCGAACTGCGTTACTAAATTTTTGGTATTTTTTGTTATTTCACTTTTAATTGTTTTTTTTTAGTGTCAGAGACATCCATAGTAAAATTGGAAAGTTTGCGAAAATACTATCCCCTATAATTCTTTCACTACTAAATGCTTCTCTTCATCTACTAAATTAATGACTAGAAAAGTTGATAGAATTTAATTTTAAAATAAAGTAATAATTACTCATGGTATTAAAGATAACTTGTTTTGAGAAAATAATTCTATAAATAGTATTTATAATTTCATGTTTATCACCCAATTACTTATCGTTCTATGTTTTACCATTACTCTTTTTTTTTTAATTCTTTTCTTGGATTAAGTTACTCTTGTATCAAAATCTTTGGCCATCTTTTATAGAACATTTTTATCAATATGAATCATCCTTTTTTTTATACATGTACATGTTTTAATTTTTGTCGGAAGAGTAGACATATACATTTTAAGAAGTTCTTTGTTTTACCAATAGTATAATTTTAATAGATTCCAAAGAGGTGGCTCTCGTAGTCAAACCATGTCACAATATGTTAAGTTAAATTGTGGATTAGGGCAATGTTTGACTCAAAATTTTGTATTCGGGTTTGAATTTGATTCGAACCTTTATTAAACCTAAGACTCTAAGCCCAAATTCGAGCCCGATCAAACTCAATTAATTTTTTTTTATTTTTAAAAATAAATACTATATCATTTCATGTAAAATAACATTGTTTTATGTTAACATTTCATACTTCGATAGATTTAGGTTATTTTGTTTTCTTTAATAATATTTTTTATTATAAAGTTAGAGATGACAACTAGGTCTAAACTTAGCTCGGACCTTCCTGTTTCGTTTTGAAGTCATCAAGCTTAGGATCAATTTTTCTGAATATTTTTTTTTGCATTTTTAATTGAAAAAGTTTGGGTGAGCCAAGTTGAGCTTAGTCTCGAGTCGGGGTGCATTTGGCTTGGACCCCTTAGTACGGCTCGGGCATTGCCACATCCCCATATAAAATTTTAAAATAAAAATAACTTAAATAAAATTTGTATTGATATAAAAGTTTTAATAGATTAAAATAAATTTAAGAGGTAAAAATATATTTGATTGTAATATTTATTAGATTTGAATAAAGAATTTGCACTTGAAAAATAATTTAAAATAATTGCTAATTATTTACAATGGAAATGCTCCTATATATTTCAATGCTTTTCAAGTAGCATTTGATAATAATGAAAAGCTAGAAAATAGTAGGGTTTAAAACTTACAAAGGAGAATGCTTCCGATAATAATTACTTTTTCGTTTGATTTGTTTTAATGATTAAAAAATTTGTTCAGTTTGATTTGTTTTAATAATTTTTATCGTAAAAAATAAATTAGTTAATTAAATAATTAGTTAATTTTTATAAACAAAAATAAACAAATTAATTTTATATAATAGTTTTTAATTAAACTTTAAAATCTTTGATAGATAATCAAAAGTCTTTTTCAATTATATATTAAATTCTTTAAATTTATTTAATATTTGACTAATATTTTAAAAACCAAACTAATTGGAATAATTTAATAGTGAAAATCTTGAATCAGTTAATTTTTAAGTTTAGTTTTTAACTTTTCGGTTCGATTTAGTTTAATAATTTTTGTTATTAAAAATTGACCAATTTATTAATTAATCTATTATTTTTTAAACTAATCATTTTTTATAAATATAAATAAATTGATATATTTTTAACAACAAATTAACTAGTCAATTTTTAAAAACTAATTAGTTTTTATTAAAAAAACTGATATATTTTTATTTAATAGTCTTTTTTAAATTAAATTTTTAAAATTTTAATTATTTTAAAATCTTTAAATATTAAACAATATTATGACGATTTAATACCGGTTGAATCTTTTAAACCTTAAATTTTTTGTTCTACTGATTTAACTTATGATTCTATTTTTAAAATAGTTATCTATAACTAATTTTATGGAAGTATAATATTGATTGAAAATTTTAAATCATAAACTTTTTAATTTATTGGTTTAACTTTAAATTTCATGTATAATTATTGGTTTAACTTTAAATCCCATGTTTAAATTGTTTGAATGATCTAACCATCTAGAGGCGGAAGACAAGTACTAGTTCAGAGCTTGAAATTATTTGCAAATTAGATTCAGCTAGGTAAATTATTACTTGGAATTTCTATGGAAAGTTGTATATAACCAATTTAGAAGATGGGTTCAACACTTCAACCCAAATCCAATAATAAGAAAAGAAAAAAAAAAAAATTGAAACCAAAACCATCAAAACTAAGAGCAGAGAAGGTGAGGCACTGAAGAAAATCTGACAACAACCGAGGATATGTCGTCAGATGCGGCCGAAACTAAGGTAAACTTGGCTTGTTAATGTAATAGGTTCATCTGTTCTGGGCTTAATGTGTTTCTCTCTCGCGATTTTTTGGTTCGAAATTTCCAGGATCAAACCCCTCCTGTTGTTGACAAGTACAATGTGGAAGCCGCCATGATTATGGCAACTAAGGCTCAGGTGTGTCAAAAGTTTGCTTCTTTTTAGTTTATGATCCCTTTCTGTTTCTTGGGTATGGCTTGTATTAAATTTTGGTTTTCTTGGTTGTGGGGTGTTGCAGCGTTTGCCTATTGCACAGGCCGCGCCGTTGTACGAGCAGCTTCTTCAAGTGTTTCCTACTGCTGTGAGTTTCTTTGTTATTGGTTGGATTCATTTGGGAGTTGAAAAGTTTTCTTCTTGTCAACTGGCTTGACCAACTGAGTTGTCAAGTTCTTTCTTTTTGAATTGCTTCTACATCTCTTGTCATTTGATCATGGTTACTGGTTTCAAACAATGGTTCCTGACGTGGTTGAGCTTAGGCATGTGTAGGAGATTTTATGAGGCTGTAGCTGATAAATCTGCTTCAAGATTTGCTCGTTACTTCAGTTGTTGCATAATTTTCTAATAATTTGATATGAAATGACAATTTTCATAATGTTTTTGATTGGTTGTATGCATGTCGTGGATGGAATGAAATATGAGTTCTAAGAATGTCTTGAAGATGAAAATAACTTTAGATATACGTTCTTTTCTTTGAAAAACTTATGTTTAGGTTGTATGGTATTTTAACTACATTTAATGAAAAATACACAAGTTATGCTAGATCCGGGTCAAAAAGTTGGTGAACAGTGGGAAAGATTGAAAATATTAAAGTGGAAGTTTGTGTAGAGATCATTGTTGGTGTTCTAGAGCTATACAAAAACAACTTACTGTGGCTAAAATGCATGTAATTTCTTTGGGTAGTATTATGGTTGAATAAGAAAATTATTAATTGTATTAATTGAACTTGTTTCAATTGATTATTTAGTGTGGGGAATGAAGAATGATATCAATTTGTCTGCCATTAGTGAAGAATCTAGTTTACTGAAGTTTTGGCTGGTATCATGTTACAGATGAGAAATAGAAAGGTCAAGACTAGATTTTCTTAATGCTTTTTGTATACTAAACGTGTCAAAGTAGTTTTATTCTGTATGATTATCAAAATTGACATTATAGGTATAGCTCTTCAATTTCTCCTAGTATATTATCTGACGCTCTTTTCCTTGCCTTCTAGGCAAAATTTTGGAAGCAATATGTTGAGGCACATATGGCTGTAAACAATGATGATGCCATAAAACAGATATTTAGCCGGTGTTTACTGAATTGCCTTCAAGTTCCTCTTTGGTATGTGGTTTCCTGTGCTTTGTTACTCCAACTTCCTCTTTGGGTTCACGTTTTCCTTTTGCATTTTATGTTACAGTTTGAAGAAAATATTGTCTTGATGATGTAACTTGATTCATGGAGTCTGAATTAGTTACATATTAACTTCTTGTTTGGAATTGTTTTTGAGATTTTAAGATAACCACAATGGTTTGGATATTTGGTGGCGACTCTTATTTCTTGGTTCAAGACAGTGATTTTGGGGAGTCTTCAAGGTTTTCAACGAGTTTATGGATCAGGGAATTATCAAAGGATCCGATTCTTTTCCCTTGTCCAAAATAGTTATAATGTCAGTATCTTTAACTTCAGTCCACTGGTCTGGATTTTGGTTGCCATGTGAATTGTCATTTTTTTCTTTCGTCAATGTTCCTAATTTCTTGTTCCTCCCTTTCTAAGAAGTGTATCTTCATTTACCTCTCTTTCTCTATCAACTTTACTGCATCGCTTCAGTTTCTTTATGGACTAGACTTTGTGTTTTTCTGTTGTTTTCACTGTATTTCTAGTGTTGCTTTACAGGCACATATCTCTCTTTCTCCGAGTGTGAGTGTGGGTCTCTGGTGGAAATTCAAAAGCTCTAATTTTGCTACCAGTGTTAATCTTGTAGGCAATGTTACATTCGGTTCATAAGGAAAGCCAATGATAAGAAAGGAGCTGAGGGCCAAGAAGAAACGAGAAAAGCTTTTGATTTTATGCTTGGTTATGTAGGTGCGTCTTAAGATCTTAGCAGTTATCCAATTTTATATTCATGTTATAGCTACACTGTTTTTTGAGGTGCTATATAGGGTTAATGATTATAAACTATTTAAATTTTGGTTCAGTTGAACTGTAATTCATAGATGGAGAAGTATTAATGAAGATAAACAAGAAATAGATGACCACATGTTCTATGAACTAGTTAGAAAAAGACATTCTATAGGCAACCTGGTTCTGCATATATATCTAAACTTGAGAATTCAGTTTCTCACCAATTTAAGAGAACAATGATTAATCTTATAGTATTCTTTTTGTGCATGTGATATCAGGAACTGATATAGCATCTGGGCCTCTATGGATGGAGTATATTGCTTTCTTAAATTCAACTCCGGTTTGTTGCATCCGCCACCCATGTTTTCTAGTTTACACTGAGTCCAAATAGCTGAACTAGGTGAATTGTCACTTCTGTTCCTATAATTCCTTCCTTTCCTTAGTCAGGGATGATGTTGCAGGCGCTAAATGCACAGGAAGAATCACACCGAATGACTGCTGTTCGGAAAGCATACCAAAGAGCTATTGTTACTCCGACTCATCATATTGAACAACTCTGGAGGGACTATGAAAATTTTGAGAATTCTGTTAGCCGCCAATTGGTAATATTTAGGTTATGGCATGCATAAGGCATGTGAAATACACTTTTATCTTATGTGAGTCATTTGTATTCCTATGCCATACGTATGAGATCACATTTTGGGTTAATGCAATATGGTGTTTTGGTATTAACCAGGCCAAAGGACTGCTATCTGAATATCAACCAAAATATAGTACTGCCAGAGCTGTTTATAGGGAGCGGAAGAAATATGTTGATGAAATTGATTGGAATATGCTTGCTGTACCACCAACTGGCTCTCACAAAGTAATTTCTTTTTTTTTTTGATTATTTTGCGTGAAATGCTTATGAAATATGTTGGCGGTGCTTGGAACTAGCAAGGAAGCAAGCACTTCCAAAGGCAGTATTTATTGCTTCTACTTTTACTGAAGCTCTAAAAATTGCATCTTATTTTAACTTTAAGCATTGTTAATTTTTCTTTGGCAATGAGCTTTATGATAACAAAGAATGATGCATTTCTCTGGTCATGTATAAACTCCGTTGGGGAATCAATTGACGGCATATGTCATATTAAGACGGTAGAAAATTTGAGATTCATGAGATTGAATGGATTGAAATAAACTTATCACGTTAAAAGGCCCTGTTCTCCCGATTAACTTCAAGCCACTCTATCTATTCATTAGTAGGCTGGTTAAGTACATGTCTGCATAAACTGAAATTAGGTAAAACTGTTTTTGATTTCACCAATCAAAATATTGTTTCTATAATAGGCTTTGATGAGACTTGGATTTCCATTTAATATTATATGATCTTTTGTTCTGCCGTAACTTTGACATGCATAATTTCTTATAACTGATTGAAGGAGCACAATGAAGTTATGGTTGCCTCAGAAATATGTTGTGTTGTGGAAGATAATAGGAGTAGAGTTCCTAGGTTATGGCTTATCTGCTCGGTTCTTTAGATAATTTTTTTAGGATGAAAGTAGGAACAGAATATGAAGTCTACACGAAAATTGCATTTACTTTGACCGAATCCCACATTCAGATGTGCTTATTCAAATGCTCTAAATTCTTGATTAATTTTGGTGAACTATTTTCTTGCTTATGCAGGAAGAACTACAATGGATGGCATGGAAGAGATTACTGGCCTTTGAAAAGTGAGGAGCATCGGCATTTTATATATTTTTTCTGTTGTCTTGATAGAAATTCCCTCAACTCACCCCTGCAACCTAAAAGAGAAAAAAAGAGAACATGAAACATGGAACATGAAATTCAACATGTATTAACATGCACTAAGAGAAATCTAATGAAAAGTAGAGTTGAAGTGAGTAGAAATCTGCATATCTGTGAAACTTTAAAGAGGAGACTGGAAAATGTAATTTTTCAATATCAACGTGTTGCTTATTGGAATAAATTGCCTTCTTGGTCGAGAATACACCCGAGAAGAACTTTATGAACATTGCCCCGGTAGTAACATTTTTCCAAGTTAATCACAAAAAGGTTTTTGGTACTCTGGATTGTAATTTTCAGTGCAGTTATCTTTTATAGCAATGAGCTTGAAAATATTATCTAAAGTTTGGATCATCTCATTTCCTGTTGCTGAGATATACATTATGAGTGCCATCATTCTCTTAGAGCTAAAATCCATTTGATAACCTGCTTAACTCATTTGTCTATAGTTAAAAATGAAATGCCGTTGACATATTGGATTTTTGCATATGACCATGTTATAAGTTGTCCTTCATCACTTGCAGCTTTAAATTGAATGGAATATATGTTGATGACTTCTTGTTATGGTTCTTGTTACTCTACGGCAGGGGAAATCCTCAAAGAATAGACAGTGTTTCAGCTAATAAGCGTATTGTATTCACCTACGAACAGGTATAACTAGTTAGTCCTTTGTGGTTTCCCTCCTTCCACTTTATTTTAATTTATCTCATTTAGTACACGTAGGTTATACTAGCTCTTTTTGGTGTTGTGATAGTGCTACGGATCCAGACAGCACTATGGGTCCTAAACCCATAGTCACTTATTATAGGAGAAGGAAGAGCAAGG
>JANITX010000210.1:3681908-3691955 GCA_027564395.1 Erythroxylum ulei | reverse complement strand
GGTAGCATAGTGCTTGAGGAATTTCCTACGAGGCTATAGCTAATATCAATAAAATCACTATATTCCCATCCATTTGCTTATCATGTTGCTTTCCTCTTTTGTTCCCTAGACCTTTACCTAATGTTGAAAGTGGTAGAGAACTTGGAAAATGTACAAGTTTTCTTTTCCTTATTTGTTTATCTTTCTCTCTCTTTCTCATGTATGCACATATACATATGCAGAAATTGTTTTCCTTAAAGACGTTGCTTTCTTGGTTTTAGTTTCCTTTTGAACATGACTATCTGTGATCTTATGTTGAAGAAAGGTTTTAGGGTAAGCATCAACTAACATTAATTTATTATTTTTCAACACTCCTGAATGCTCCAAGAAATGGCACAATTCTAGTTGAGAATGGAGAAATGGAATTAACATTGTAAATAAACAGTAAATTCTACATGTAAAGAATAATTGCGAGTGGGGAAAAATCTCCTTGTTAGCTCTATGGTGTAGACAATGATATGCTGCTTTTTATGTTAGTGAGAATGATGTCTTACTTGGTCACATGTTTTTATGTGTACTCTGAAATCTTACATGCTAGAGAGTTTTCTGCAACCTATTCTTTATGAAATGAAATGCTTACTCTATGGTGTTGGTTTGCAGTGCCTAATGTATTTGTACCACTATCCTGACATATGGTATGATTATGCGACATGGCATGCAAAAAGTGGTTCTGTTGATACTGCAATCAAAGTATTTCAGAGGGCTTTGAAGGCTCTCCCTGGTAAAAATGTCTTTCCCTTTTCCTTTTAAGTTTTAAGTCTGTAACGTGAAACTGTTTTCATGATAGCTTTATTTCTTTTCCTATTTGTGCTATAACTAACCTATTTAGGTGTAGGATACTGAATATCGCTGGTTGATAACAATTCTAATTTTGCTTTCTTAAATCATTCTGTTGCATCATCTAAAGTTTATTTTTTTTCTGTGTGCTTGCTTCCATGCACCAATTTTCCATTTCTCCTGATTTATACCCACAGATTCAGAAATGTTAAAGTATGCTTATGCTGAATTAGAAGAAACTCGTGGTGCAATTCAGGTGAGCGGATTCTTTTTTAGAATTCAATCAATAACCAGCTTTTGGTTCTTGATCTTTTTCTTTCTGCTCCTACTTTCATCAGCCGGCCAAGAAAATATATGAAAGCCTTTTGGGAGATGGTGACAATGCAACGGCCCTAGCACATATACAGGTAACAAATTATTAATCTAGGATGCTGGACTCTCATCAGTAGATATGTTTTGCTCATCGTAACAGTCCCCCCAGGGAAGATGAATTTTTTTTCCTTATGCTTGTTGGAATATATGGATCTGAAGATCAAGAAGAGTTATTGGATGTACTTGTAAGGTGTAATGTTACCCTATTTTCAGATAAGAACCGATGTGCTTTCTTCTCACTGAACCTGTAAATAGATTTGCAGACAACAGGTCCTTATATCTTATCAGTTCTTTACATGGGTGAAAATATCTGTTTCCTGAGAAAACTTTTTATTCAACTTATTCCCTCTCACATCCTTCCTTCTTTAAAACATTATTTAAGTTTTGTTTCCATTTTTTCAAAATTTTACATTTATATGTCTTGTCTTCTCTCAGAAAATTTGTACTAAATGTGACATTCACATCCAAATTTATTATATTCCTTGAAACGACAGACTTCTCATTCTAGAATGAATATTTATTATCTTGATGGCATTTCAATCTGTAGTTTATTCGTTTTCTAAGAAGAAATGAAGGATTAGAAGCAGCTCGCAAGTACTTCCTGGATACTCGCAAATCCCCCAATTGCAGTTATCATGTATATGTTGCTTATGCCTTGATGGTCTTTTGCCTTGACAAGGACCCAAAGGTAACAAGTCGTCCTCTTTCTGAATTATATACAACACTTTTATGGTCTCTTATTTAATCTTGAATCTTCTTCTTATATTCAACAATTGTGTGGACATTGATCACTTGCTTGTTGGAAGTTACTAAGAAGTTGTATATTCATGCAGGTAGCGCACAATATTTTTGAAGCAGGATTGAAACGATTTATACATGAACCTGTTTACATTCTTGAGTAAGACAACCTTTCTTCCTCCCTTAGTAATTTAACACAAATTAGCCCTACATTTTTACATTCTTTTTCAAATTTGTTGAGGTAGTGGAAAACACTGCTGCTGCTCACAATGACAAGGGGGCGTTTGCAATAACTGTTAATGCATTTGCCAATGGTACTTAGGAATATACGTGTGTGATACATGGTATTAATTTTTGAACTCTGGTATTTCAAGCTGATTTCAGAGAGTAGGTGCCTTGGGATGGGTAAAACTATTTGAAGTTCCTTATTGTCACACTTGTTACTGTTTGCTATAGGTCAACTTCTGAATGGCTGAGCATATGTTTACTAAGTAGAGATACATTTGTCGAACCTCACATATTTGCTTTATGCGAAGGAATAAGTATTGCATGGTGTCTGAGGAATCAGTTACCAATAATATGCTTTTTGTATCGAAGTATATCTGGTATGGCATTCTTTGTACCTTAAATGAAATCAAATTAATTTGCTTTTTTCTTTAAACAATGATATATATTATTGGCAGTATGGGGGCCATCTTGGCAGTATGTCTTGCAGTGTCCATGCCTTTTTGAATGAATTATAACATTCCAACAATGAAGAAGATGGCATTACTATACTCAGTTTTCTACACATGTTTGTTGTGTGTGGTTTCTCCGTGTTTGTTAACTCTTGTGCTAAATATTGCAGATATGCAGATTTCTTGTCTCGTTTGAATGATGACAGAAACACCCGAGCTTTGTTTGAGCGGGCATTAAGCTCACTACCACCTGAGAAATCTGTGGAGGTTCAGTATCTCTTTATGTTTTTATGTAGCTTGTGCCACGGTGACAGGGAACATGATTATCATTCTATCCTATGTCATATACTGTTACTTGAGTTCATCCAACAGATGCATGGGGATTATAGCTCCTTGCATGACCTTGCTGCTTCATATGATTATATATATAACTCCTCTGATTCATTTACATTGTCTGTATCCTGCTTCATATCATTATAAATACAATCTGATTCGTTCATTTTTACTGTCTATTGGTGATATTTTATTTCCTTATCTGTATTCTAATGCAGATCTGGAAACGATATATACAATTTGAGCAGACATATGGAGATCTTGCTAGCATGTTAAAGGTTATATGTACTTCATTTTCTGTTTATAGTCTGGAAAAGAACTCTTTTCAGTTTCAAATTCGTTAAGTTTTAGGGTTTCAATCAAATAAAAGAGAACAGCGTGGATAAAACTTTATCTTTCATAGAATTCTTGTCTTAAAGCACCAAAAAATAGAAGTCATGTCTCTACCTGTAGAATATCCTATGATCAAATAAAAGAAAAACTGATCCTTTGGCATCATTATCAAGGATGTTAGAGACATCCCTGAAAAATCTTTCTGGTTCTTTCCTCTTACATTGTTGACCCTTAACATTGTGATCTGTTTCTTAGATAATTTAATTTCTTGCAAAATGCCTTGATCTATTCCAAAAAAGGAGTACATTCTGCAGATGTGCTTATGCTAAACAATAGTTTTTTTTTTTGATGGGCATTCTTATACTTTAATTTTATCAGTTACCTTTTCTGTCTGTGGAATCTCTATGTTGTGTTACTGCATGACAACAACACCTCATAATTACCAATGATTCTTGTGTGTTGGTTCAAGTACTGCATTAATCTTCTAGTTTCTCCAACATTTTAAGCATCAAGCTGAACTAGTTGGTAAACCCCCATGGTATGCATGGACACATCTGTGAAAGATTGTATGTGCTATTAAAACCAACAATCCATTTGGTAAAGATCAAATAGAAATGATGGCTTCCTGACACTTCCAGGTCAGGATGGTCAAAGTTGCCATAGTAAGGTCTCTACTTTTATTTCATTATTGAACCATTCATGATGTAAAGCATGACAGTTTGTTGTGGAGAAATGGAGGAAATGGATCGTAAAACTTATGTAGGGAAGTTTTTCCTTCACAGTTGCCGTTGAGAACAGATAGGGATGCAATTTGAAATTAGAGTTAGAACTCTAATTGCTCATTGCCAATGAGATTATCCATTTAAGGAACAGGAGATTACTTTGTATACTCCCTCTTAAAAATTGTGCTACTATTATTTTCCTTTAGCCTCCTGGAACTTGAGCCCTAACTATGAATTGCTTCTTGTAGGTTGAGCAGAGAAGGAAAGAAGCTCTTTCAAGGATCGGTGAAGATGGAGGGGCAGTATTAGAGGATACATTGCAAGATGTTGTGTCAAGATACAATTTCATGGATCTTTGGCCATGCTCCTCAAAGGATTTGGATCATTTAGCCCGACAAGAGGTACTTTCACTTATAATTTATTCTTTGAATACTCTTTCATGAATTAGAATTCTTGAAGTGCCAAATTTCAGCAATTCTTTTGTACTTTTACATATTAAATTGATAATGTATTTGTTTTAGCTTATGCCTTTGTTTTCATATTTTATATATCATTTAACTTTCTATGTTTTGTAAAGTGTTGTGCGCTGTATTGTTCCTTTCGTTTTTTATTTGAATGTACAGCAGTTTCAATCTGTATATTAGTTACTATCTACCACAGAGTAAATCTTTACTTCCACTACTATACTCTCTTCATCAAGATCTATATTTATTTTATATCCGATAGGTAGTTCTTATATTAGACTTGATAATTTGGATTTCATTGCTGGTACACATTTCTTGCTGTTGAGGGGAACATCCTTGTGGCTATTCATGCACTTTTTGAGACATAAATTGATTGAAGTTGTTGTTTGGCTAAAAAGAACTGCAATTGTTTGAAATGTTTTGAACTTGGCTTTGAGAGTTGTTTTAAGATCTTGCGTGTTGTGCGGTACTGGTTTGGAAACTTAATGCTGATTGTTTCTTTTCAGTGGCTCACTAAGAATATTAATAAGAAGATGGAAAAGTCTGCCATCTCCATTGCATCAGGGGCAGGTAATAATTTATTTTTCGTCTTCTTTAAGATCATGCATAAATGCTACTCCTAACACAATTCAACATTAATTCCGGCCTGGTTGATTATTTTCCTTTCTGTAACCTAGTTTTCCAATACTTTTGATAATATATAGCTAGTTATCTCAGGTTTTCTCTCTCTGGATGAAATGGTCAATCTTATAAACAGTAAAATGAGTTAGAATCTGTAGATTCATTATATATTGCTCTACATCACAATCACTTATATGCGTGTTTAAAGTTCATTATAATGCATACTTTTTTTTCTACCACGATGGGAATTATTTCCATATAATATGTATCCTCGTGATGATGGTTTAGCTGGTAGTATCCGTTTCTTTTCCCCTTTCAGTTGATCTTACAATTATTTGGTGCAGGTTCCATAGGCCTTGCAAGCGTCACAACCGCATCTGAGAATCTAACTAATCCAGATACTACACGCGTGGTGACTAATGATCCAAGGCAAAAACCTGGTATGCAATTCTTAAATTGTTTATTAGCAATATTAGCCTATATCACACTTAGTTGGTATTGCTAGTCCTATTTGGATATTCATTCTTTTCTTCTTCCAAAAGGATTTCTCATTTTATTTGATAAAAAAATTTTCTGAGAGCAGACCAGGGCTTAGATGTTGTTGATTTGAATGGTTTCTTCATGTATTGACTTCTCAGGATTCATGGGTAGCCCCATTGCTTACACCCCAGTTTTAGCCAATCATTCCGATTAGAGACAGAGAATAGCTAAGGTTAAATTAGTTTGACATTAGCTTCCAGGTTTCGTGATACGGACTTCAATACCCTTGTAATCTTTTATATAGCTCCTTATTTGGCTTTTTTACTCCCAATTGTTTCTCTTGAACTCTCATTGTGGATGCTGGTCTGTTTTTCTATTCACCACATTGTCGGGAACTCATCCATGGATGATGCATTGTCCTATACTACAATTTTCTACCCAATTTGAGGATGAAAAATAAATGGGATGGTTGATGCATAACATTAATTTGTAATCTTTTTAACTGCCTCAAAGTTCTTTAAGTGTTCCACCAATGAAAGATTATCTAAAAGTTGCAAAGTATGGATTGTGTGCATGCTGATGTTTTATGTCGCTTATAGAAATCATAAATTCATTGGACAGTGGGGACCGGAATTCTGCCAAGCACAACTGCTTCTGCACTTGGGGTGACTTCCAATCCTTTGTCTAATTCCATTGCTGGGTTGGCAGGTTCTGGAGGAACTGATGAATTTGATGAGATATTAAAAGCCACAACACCAGCATTGTTATCATTTTTGGCAAACTTGCCTATAGTTGAAGGTAAAATCTAAAACTTTTATGTCTATTACGTGTTTACTTGTTGGTAAAGTTTTCTGTTATATATTTGCAGTTAAGTGTTAGACATGATCAACTTGATTCCGTTGTAAATCAGGGTTGTGCTTATTAATCCTTTCTTTCTGATTGCTTTTGTTTAATGCTATCTCAACAATATGTTCAATTCGTGTTTGCTTAGGTATGATTTTCTATTGATTCCAGCTATTCCATTAATGTGTTGTGGTCTTGCTTTACGTACTAAGTTTGCTGTATTACTTTTTATATTGAAAGATGATGCCTGTGAAAACAGGTTGGCGCTTTCAAATTATTATTACTTTTTGGTTACTGACTTTCAGTTCTCAATTGTCTAGGTCCAACACCAAATGTAGACATAGTATTATCGATATGTCTGCAGAGCGACATACCATCTGGAGTAATGGGAAAGGCAGGAACATCTCCTGCTACTGGTCCTGCTCCTGCCACAAGTGACCTTTCTGGTTCCAGCAGGTCACATCCTGCACGAAGTGGCTCGTCTTTCAAACCAGCAAGGGACAGACAATCTGGAAAAAGAAAGGACCTTGATAGTAAGTTTCTTGAAATGTCTACTATTAGACTTGTTCTGTGGGTATAAATGATCAGAAAGATCAGAAATTGACATCACTAACTCCCAATTGATAATTGTTACACGATGTTACCTTTTAACATTTGCTTTGCACAGAAGGGTCTGGCTCCATTGCATGTGTTAAAGGTCAGCCCTTGTTGAGGTTGAAATGATGCTGATAGTAAGAACAAGAGCACTCTGTAATGGTGATTTCCTTCCATTCATAACAAGGTCCTTTTTGAATTGTAGGGCAAATTGACGATGAAAGCACATCTGTCCATAGCCAACCGCTGCCTCAGGACGCTTTCAGGATTCGACAAATTCAAAAGGCTCGAATCGGTAGTACCTCGCAAACAGGATCAGTGTCGTACGGAAGTGCTTTTTCTGGAGATGTATCTGGCAGCATTGGCTGATGCACCTTCGCTTTTTGCCACCATATCTTGCTGTGCCTAGAGGTTTGCAACTTTCAGACTTTGTTTTTCTCGTAAAATGCTTTTCAATTTGTGATAATCACTGGGTTACTGATTACAGAAACTGAAGGAGAAGATGGACAGAACTTCAACACTTATCCAGCATTTGCTGGTCAATCTGACAATGAGGCTACCTCGATGTTCCATGCTCAATTTAGTGGTTTATCCATCCATCTCTGCGTCCATCATTCTAGAGATTCGGTGAGTCGTTGCAGCCTGTGCCACGCATCAATGCTAAAGTTTGGCGACTACGAGCTGATCTAAATCTGATAGTACAGATAAACGCATAACTTATTAGAAGATCATATTTGGTTGCTAGTTAGATGGAACCAATTTTAGATGTATTATGTAATACTAAGGCCTATCAATTATGTGTATAAATCACTAAATTCCAACCAAAAATGTCTAACAAAGAACATGTTATGTTCATGGTGTGAGAATCTTTGACTTGGATAATATTTATTTATTCTCTAAAGAAGATGAAGCATTATTTATGTATGTATTTAGGGTTATAGGATTAACACTTTTATTTGTAAATTCTTTTGTTTAATTCTACAAGAAAACACATTTGGGATTTTTCTTGGGAGGTGTCAAGAAGGAATTGGAATGTAATAATTAATCTTAAAGTGTTCAACTTTTTCAGAATTTTTCAATCAATCTTTTAAAACTTTAATAATTTAGATTAAAATGTTAGTTTTTACTTATATAGCTAATAGATTTATATTTATGTTGTTATTTAGTAAATATGTCATATTATTAGAAATGCTCTTTTGAATTGAAGCATTAAGGTCTTAAATATTAGAGTATTCCATGACTAAGCATGAAAATGTTAAACGGTTTATAAATGGTAAGGGTTAACTATCCAAATGATTAGTTCTAGTTATTTTGGCAATAGTTGATCTAATCCTAATTCTGATATGGTATTAGAGTCGATCGTTTGATCCGGTTACAATTGTGTTTATTTTAAGTGACAATTGAATGTTCAGTCTTAATTGCACTTGAGGGAGAGTATTAGAGTATCTCATATTGACTAAGTATGAAAATCTTAAAAGGTTTATAAGTGATAAGGGTCAATTATCCAAATGACTAGTTCTAGTCATTTTGACAATAATTGATCCAAGTTCAATTCTAATATTTAAAAGTTAATCATTTAATTCAAAAAATTTAAAATTTGAGCACTAAACTAAGAAAATTTTAAAAAATTATACATTTTTAAATGTATTAGCTCTTGTATTTAAGATACAACTTTTTATTCAAAAAGATGTAATTAGTTAGATTTTTAGTAAATATGTACATAAAATGAGTCAAGAATATATATTAACCAAATTGTTCCTCCACTAAAATCTCTACAAAGCATTATCCATAATTGAAAAGCTTCAAAAAGTAGGGTTGACAATAGGGCCCCGATCCGAAGCCACTGGGCCTTGTAGCCTAGCTTGGACCTGACCAACTTGAGCCCAACCTTAGACCTAATGGGCAACGACGAAAAGATG
The DNA here is from genome assembly GCA_027564395.1 of Erythroxylum ulei. Taxonomy (NCBI): domain Eukaryota; kingdom Viridiplantae; phylum Streptophyta; class Magnoliopsida; order Malpighiales; family Erythroxylaceae; genus Erythroxylum; species Erythroxylum ulei. The sequence continues at coordinate 3,683,043 of JANITX010000210.1, read as the reverse complement.
TTATTTTGATTTTTTTCAAAATAAAAAGTCAAGTCGAGAAAAAACCGACCTATCTAGGGTCTAATTGGGAGTTTGATGTCATCCCTGTCACAAAAAAAAAGGAAAAGAAAATTGGCTACAATAGGGAGAATTTAGCCATCTAAAATCATTATTAAAATTTAAAACGGAGTTAGATGTTTTTAATTTTGTTCTTTAGTTTATTAAGAGGATTCTTTATTCTAATATTAGAGATATTAAAATGTTTTTTTATTACTAATTCTTACAAATAAGTCTTTTTATAAATGAAACTTTTTTTTTAATTTCAACTTCAATAACAATGCATTGTTCCAATTAGTGCTGAAAAGAAATTTATACTTGATACTTAAAAGAAAAAAAATTATAAAATAGGGAAGTCATACTTTTTAATTAGAAAATGAGAGTTACTGACTTTTTTATTTGAATATTTTTTAATTAATGTTTTGTCCCACTTGATAATTTTATTTTATTAAAAGATCCAAATTCTCTTTGATAATTTCAATTGCCACGACTTATCAAACTCCCTTTTTATTTAAAAATCTAGGTTTCTCTTATCTTAAATATAATTATTAATAGAGGTGGTAATTGAGTTCGTACTCGCTTCTTCTTGAAGTCAACGTAACAATTCGATGTCTAATTATTTTAAGTAAAATGACGTCGTCTTACTAAAAACAACGTTGTTTTGTACCTATAATAAAAAAAAAAAATTGGTCAGATAAAGTCGATATGGGCTCAGGCTTAATCGAACCTCAAACGATGCCTAGGCCCCAACAAGCAATGATTTGGTCAGACTAAGCTAGGGAAGACTTGGGACTGACCTGACCCATTATCATCTATAATTATTAATGTGTCACTATTCGTGTAAATTTGTGAATTGTCTCTCAAAATATTATTTATACTCTAAAGTTAATAAATGATACATAGATTATATACAAAACAAGATGATCAAAATATTAATTTTAATGTTGAGACTAAATTAATAATAGTTCAATTAATAAATAAATATATATATATATATGAACAGGTCCAATTAATGAAAGATATAAGTCAAAATATCTTAAAAAATCTTTATAAAAAAGTAAAATTAGATTAAAAATTAGATAAAAAGTTTAAAGTTTTA
>JANITX010000210.1:3671510-3681808 GCA_027564395.1 Erythroxylum ulei | reverse complement strand
AAAAGTTTAAAGTTTTATTTATTATAAAATTAATACAGAATAAATATTGAATAAATTAAAGAATAAAAATTAATTTAAAAATTTCAAATAAAAATTAATTAATTAATCAAAATTGATAAAAATTAGTTAATTAATTAATAAATCAATTAAAATTTAGTAAATTAAATTAAAAGATTAGTCATTTACGGGCATCTTAGCCGCAGCATATATAAAGCCCATAAATATCTGCGAGGGCTGCTCTAAAACCCTGCGCCTTCTTCTACTAAGAAAAAGCCGCTTAAACCCTAATTTTTACATGATGATGAGAATAGTACTGCGACGGTCTCGTGCGCTGACGCCAAAGAGGGTTTTATCAGCACTGAGCCAGTCTGTAGAATCGGCTAGTGTTACTGTTCAACCTCGAAATGGGGACGGATGCCCCTCTTTTGATAACAGATCCAAATTATGGGATTTTGGGATTGGGAGGAGGGACTTTCATGTAATGTCTGGACCTTTGCAGTTCAGGGCTTCGGTTGGGTTACAGGCACAGTTTGCTGTGGATGACTATGGGTCCGACGATGAGAAAGGATTGAAAGGGAGTGGTGAGGAGGGTCTTGACATCGCAAAATTAGGAATTTCTCAGGAAATTGTCTCTGCTTTGGCTGGCCGCGGCATTAGCAAACTCTTTCCTATTCAGGTCATTTTGTGTATGGATCTTTGTTTCTGTTTCAGTTCATTTAGTGACCATGTGCTGTTATGCTTTATGTTTTATGAGCTGAAGTTCATAACTTTACTTCATTATTATAGAGAGCTGTGTTGGAGCCAGCAATGCAAGGGCGTGACTTGTTTGGGCGAGCTAGAACTGGCACAGGGAAAACACTTGCTTTTGGTATCCCCATTATGGATAAAATACTTCAGTTCAATGCAAAACATGGGTATGTTCACTTGTTGGGTACTTATTTCTTGATAATAGATGTAATTCCGATAGTCATGAATCATATTCTATTTGTATAGACGTGGAAGGAATCCTCTGGCCTTGGTCATGGCCCCAACAAGAGAACTTGCACGTCAAGTTGAGAAGGAGTTTCGGGAATCTGCTCCCAACCTTGATAGCATATGTCTCTATGGTGGAACACCTATTACACGCCAAATGAGGGAGCTGGATTATGGTGTTGATGTAGTTGTCGGAACACCGGGCCGGATCATTGATCTGATGAAGAGGGGATCGCTTAACTTGTCGGAAGTTCAATATGTTGTTCTTGATGAGGCTGATCAGATGCTTAGTGTGGGCTTTGTCGATGATATTGAAACCATTTTCCAGAAATTGCCACAGAAAAGGCATAGCATGTTGTTCTCTGCTACAATGCCTACTTGGATTAGAAACCTTGTCAGGAATTATCTTAAAGATCCATTGACGATTGATCTTGTGAGTGTTGCAATATGTTTGGAATTACTGAATAGATAGTTGTAAATCATAGCAGCTGTGCAACTCTTTAACAAACTTGACAATGATATTTTTGTTTTCATTTTTGTTGCTGCTAGGATTCTCTAGAATTTTAAAATAAGATATTTGGTGTAGGTTGGAGATTCTGACAAGAAATTGGCTGACGGAATCACACTCTATTCAATTGCTTCAGAAATGTATGAGAAACCATCGATTCTTGGTCCTTTAATAACGGTATTAATCTAGCACTCACTGTCATCTGATAAGCTTTCTAAACCTTTTTTAGAATGTTTGAGATTCTTTTTGTTCTGTACAAGCTGCTGGTGCTGATGCAATCTTTTCCAAAACTTACTTCTGTTCCGATCAATTATTTTCACTGTCTCAGACTCTGTTGTGTTCTGTTAGGAACATGCAAAGGGAGGAAAATGTATTATTTTTACTCAAACAAAACGTGACGCTGATCGATTGGCAAACGCTATGACAAGAAACTATAGATGTGAAGCTCTACATGGGGACATATCACAAGCTATGAGAGAAAGAACTCTTTCAGGCTTTCGGAATGGAAATTTTAACATACTTATTGCTACTGATGTTGCTGCTCGAGGCCTTGATGTCCCTAATGTTGATCTGGTGAGCCAAAAGTCTTTCACAGCTGCTATATTGTCGGCGGATAGACCACTACTGACACTGCGGAGAATTTATTCTCATATATGATTATGTGCAAGGCCTTCCAATATTTTGTTCCCATATATCTGCAAGTGCTACATATTTGAGTTTCCTTTTAGTTTATAAAGCCAAAATTAGGTACAACAACGTATGAGGCATTCAACTAAGTTGAAATTGAAGTTGTATTTCTTCCAGTTATTAAAATCTAATTGAATTAAAAATGAAGTTGACGAGCTAATCCTCAGATTTGCAGTCGATACCCTCTGTTAGAAGAAGTTGCCTATTTTAATTGCTTTAGTCTTTTTGGCTTTTTATTTACCTTTTCTAGAAAATTTTCATCTGTTAACTCCTGAAGAAGTGCAAGTCCATGTGCTTTAATGTTCACCTTTTTTCCTTATATACTCCTATGGCCAGGTAATACATTATGAAATTCCAAACAATCCAGAAACTTTTGTCCATCGGTCTGGCCGCACTGGTCGTGCTGGAAAGAAAGGAACTGCCATTCTCATTTACTCACAGGATCAGGCCAGGCAAGTCAAGATATATGAACGGGAAGTGGGGTGCAGGTTTACAGAGGTTATCTTCATCTTCCTTGTTGGTTTGCAGAAAATATATATTTGATATATTGACAAGAAACTGTTTGCATAATTTTGACTCGGATCAATTGATGTTTTGTTTATGCACCAAAGTTCATATAATTCTGCTGCATTCCTATCATGAAATCTTCGTCTGTCATCTAATTGAATTGTTTTATGGATTTAAGTTTGTTGAATATCAGCAAAGCTGAAAGCAATTCAAAAGTTTTTGCCCAAAATGGTATAATAAACTTAAAAGTTCGACTGTTTCTATATATTTTCAATAGATCATTTTCGACTGTTTCTATATATTTTCAATAGATCATTTGCTTTTGATTATGTTTTGAGTTCAAATTTTTTTGATAAGTTTACCACATCCATTGATAGATATCTGTTACATTGTGCATACTCTGCTCCTTGCTTTTAGACATAATAGTTATTACCCGAATATGCATGTGCTGGTACTGTTTCATATTTCTCCATCAGGAGCTTATAAGTTTTCTGTTATTGTTATTCAGCTTCCTAGGATTGCTGGTGATGGAAGCATAAATATGTCCAACGCCAGGGACAGCAGTCGATTTGGCTCTATGAGGGACCGCCAATTTGGTGATTCAGGTTTTGGTCGATTTGGTGGTCAAGCAGATTATGGATCTGGTCGCTCTGGAGGCTACAGAAATTCTGGGTTTGGAAGTGCTGGTGGTTGGGGTGGTCAATTTAATGGATCTGGTCGTTCTGGTTCTAACAGAAACCAACCTGGAAATTTTAGTGGTTCTGGTTTCACTCGTAACAGTCGTTTTGGTGATTTAGGTGGTTCTGATCGGTCAAGTTCTTTTGGGGGTTTTGGTTCAGGCCGTTCCAGCTCTTTTGGGGACTCTAGCTCAGGTCGTTCCAGCTCTTTTGGGGATAGCTCTAGCCAGAATACTAATTCATTGAGGACTTTTACGTCTCCTCAACTTGGTGGCTTTGGAGAAATTAGTAATGAAGATACCGTCGCTAAAAGAAGATGATTCTGAGATGACCTGAGGTAGCATAACTTGATTCATTTTTCTATTTGTTATTTAAAGTCTTCTTCTGATGGTGTTTTGTCATAAAAATTAAATTAATATAATGATTAAAACGTGTAAAGAAAAGTACTATTCACCTTATTTGCTTTCTGTTGAATTTAGATATACTACTTGTCAGTGACTTCATATGCAGCACTTGTTTAAATTGACCTTGGTGAAAGGTTGTTGAATCTTGGGCTTATCTCTTGATCTGACTAGTCCCTCAATGGCAGGTAAAGAGGCAAGCAGTTACTTGAGGCAAAGGGCTAGGAAATTGATACAAAGAGTAGGATACCAATTGTGCGAACATGCGGCTATATGTGGTTTTCTGGGATTCTCTTGCCTGGAGGAAATGCTAATATCCTTGTTTTCTCTAAGGAAGTGGATGATTTCACGCGTTTTTATTCTTTTAATCTAGGGTCTGTAACAATGTGTGACAAGAAATAAGTTCACAATATTTCTATATATTTAAATAGCTCTAATCTGCAATCAATTCAAGATTAGCAGTTCTGTCTTCTCTCTCTTGTATTATATGCAAATTGCTAGAATGTCTTCTTTTCTCTGCACTTTTGGTTATGTAGTTGTGCATGTCATCTTGTAATACTTATTATCCTGGATCAATATTTATGAAATGCCTATCTCGTCAATTTTATTTGAGAAATTTCGCCGGTCTTCATTGTGTTCTGTATTACCTTGTGTTATGAGAAGGTACTCATCCTAAGGCTGTCCACTTTTTTAAGAATTTTGTTATTAATTTCAGTACTATGCATTTCTGAATTTCTTCAGATTTGCATCCTGGCAAGATTTTTATTAAAACATTATTGTTATTGTTGCTGTTATTAACTTCGGTGTTAAGATCTTACAGCTAATCTTCTGATAGATCAGGATGTTCCCCGGAGACAGCAAAACGAGTCCAATGGTAATGGAACAACTAGTTAATGGACAAACATAAGGTCACTGCGCTGACTCCACAATCATCTTCTAATGGTTGTAGTACAGTATTTGTTCCGTTAGCTAGTCAGTGACAGGACTCTTGAAATCCAATTTTATCCATCTCGACCCAACAAAGGTTAAACCTCCTTCAGATTCACTCTTTAAAAAATAAAAAACTGAGTAGATGACTTTGAATGGTGTATTTTTAAGTTTAATTTTTAAATTTTCGGTTCAATTTTTTGTAATAATTTTTGTCATTAAAAATTAGTTAGTTTATTAATTAATTAATTTTTAATAAACTAATTAATTTATATAAATTAAAATAAATAAATAAATTTTTATTTAACAAGTCTTTTTTTAGTTAAACTTTTATTTTTTAATGGTAAGAATAATGTCATTTTTAAAATTCTATTTTAAATTCTTCAAATTTGTTCAATTTTTATTATATATGAGTTTTATAGTAGTAATATCGTTAAAACTTTTAAATTTGTTATTTTATCGGTCTAATTTTTAAAACAACATTAGACCTAGTTCTTGATATTATATATATTTAACAGCCATTAAAATAGTCATAATATAAACAATAATATTGTATTAACTTCCTCATTTTTTAAATTAAATGAATGATTTTTTTTAATTTTTGTTTTATATAATAAGGGTTCATATCCTAATTTAGATTTCCTTGGAATTAAATGATTCTAATAAAGAAATAGGTTGAAATCTTTCAACAACACCATCTTATTCAAGCCAACAAAGAACATCAATCTGCTAAGATAAAAAAAACTATTTAATGCATAAACTTGGCTGATTAGGAGTCCAACGTTCTCATGGAAGTGGACAAACTACGATGAGATTCCATCTTATTACTTGTAGGCTTTAAAGAGAAGGAAAGATACAGTTTTGGATATTTATTTTTTCAAGAATTGTTAAAAGAGTCATGGAAGAAGTTGTTGAGGGAACAGAAAGGAAATGGGAAGTGTCATGGGGTGTGTTTGTAGAAGAGCTAAGGAAGACAAGCTGCTTAGCAGCTCCAATGGTAGGAGTTTCAGTGTTGCAGTATCTGCTTCCAATTACGTCTATGGTGATTGTAGGACATCTCAATCGACTTGCTCTCTCTAGTGTTGCCATTGCCACCTCTCTCACCAATATCACTGGATTTAGCCTTATGGTCAGTAATACTATTCCCCCCTCCTTGTGTAACTGCTAATGTGCTTCAGACCATCCATTAGTTAATATGCATACATGATCATGATTGCAGTCATAATATTGCAGTTCTAACCCGAACTTTCAACGTGATTTGCTGTAATTCTAGTCATATTTCTTATAATTGAGTCCTCCAACAGTCAGGGATGGCTGGTGGATTGGAAACTTTATGTGGACAAGCTTATGGAGCTGGAGAGTATCAAAAGCTTGGAACTTTCACTTACAGTGCCATAATCTCTCTGCTCATCATTTGTCCTCCAATCTGTCTTCTATGGATTCTCATGGACAGAATACTAATTCTCACAGGCCAAGATCCATTAATCGCTTACCAAGCTTGCAAGTACTCAGTCTGGTTAATCCCTGCATTGTTTGGAACTGCAGTTCTTAAACCTCTAACTCGTTTCCTCCAAACACAAAGCTTGACTCTTCCAATGCTTCTCAGCACCATATCCATTCTCTTCTTTCATGTAACAGCTTGTTGGACTTTGGTATATGAGATTAAATTAGGAGAGACAGGAGCAGCTTTAGCCTTCGGTTTGTCAGCTTGGTTGAATGTAGCATTGCTTGGACTCTACGTGAAGTACTCTTCAAGCTGTGCAAAAACCAGAGCGGCATTTTCTAGAGAAGCTTTCAGGAATGTTGGCAAGTTCTATCGCTTTGGTGTCCCTTCTGCTATGATGATTTGGTAATTACACATGCCTTAGCTCCTTCTTAATTATATAATAAATAGGGTTAAATTTGTTGGAAACCATTAATTTCTGTAAAAAAATCTAATTGCACACTCTAAAATGATGTTATTTTTATTACGTGACACTACACGACATCGTTTTGAAATTTTGCGATTAGGATTTCTAACAGAAGTTGACAGCAAAGAGACATATAAAACCGAAACTATAGGGGAATTATTAATAAATTTTTGAAGTCAAATTTTAGGACTCCATCTAGTTTGTCCTATGCTCCATTAACAAAATGACATCATTTTGTTGAAGAAGTGAAGCAATATGAAAAACTTAAAAATGACAAAAACAATGTCGTTTTCTTAAGTTTACAAAACAATATCGTTTGATTAAATTTGATCCCGAATCATGAATTATACCACAATAAAGAAAAAGAAAGGTTCATTCCTATTCCTAGTATCAAACTATTCAAACATCATACAAATTTTATTACTTTCTTTCTTTCGTGTATTAATCATGATTCATTAAACCTAGTCTCAAATGGTGGTCAATGGAGGTACTCACAGTGGTATCTGGGATTTTGCCAAATCCTGAGCTGGAGACTTCAGTGTTTTCTATAGGCCTTACAATCTCCACATTGCACTTCACAATACCATATGGATTTGGAGCAGCTGCAAGGTCTACTTCTCTTTCAACACAAACATTAGATTCATCCAATGAAACCCTATTTGCTTGCATTACATGAGCAATTCCTATGTATGTGAATCAACAGTACCAGGGTCTCCAATAAGCTAGGAGCTGGGAATCCTCAATTTGTTCGAATGGTGGTCGTGGTTGCCGTTTGCCTTGCTGGTACAGAAGCAGCCATTGCAACTACCAATGTACCATTCTTTTCTTCTGCAGGCAATTTGTGGGTTATGCTTATAGCAATGACAAGCATGTTGGGGAGTTTCTTGCAACAATCACTCCCATCATTTGTATCTCACTTTTCATGGACAGCTTTCAGGCTATATTGTCTGGTTAGTGATCTTTGCCTCCTTTTTTTAAATTTTTTTTTCATATTTATTTTTTTAAAAAATAATGATTAAAAAACTTAACCGGTTTAGCCTATTCAACCGTAAAAATCTTGAATCGTCTAATTTTATACTAGTCCAATCAGGTTCGGTCCAATTTAGTTGCCTCTATTATTATAATGTGGGTATAATTGACAATCATTAAAAAACTCAACCAATTCAATCAGTTTAATCATTAAAACCCTAAATCATCTTTTTTGGTTTGATTTTCAAATTTTCGGTTCGATTTGTTTTAATAACTCTTATTGTTAAAATTGATCAATTTATTAATTAATCGATTACTTTTATAAATTAATAAGTTTTTATGAACTAAAATAAATAAATAAATTTTATTTATCAACTTTTTTCAATTAAACTTTAAAATCTTTTTAGCAGGGAACAATCATATTTTAAAATCTTTAATTTTATATCGTTTTAACATCAGTTGAATCTTTTAAATCTTAAACCTCTTACTTTATCGGTTTAACTTCCGTTCTAATTTTTAAAACATTAGTTGATATGCATAAACAGGCGTTGCGAGAGGATGCAGATGGCAAGGCACAGGAGCATGTATCAATCTCTTTGCATTTTATTTAGTTGGATTGCTGTTGTACTTGTGCTTGTAGCACATTTAAGAGTGAAAGGCCTGTGGCTTGGTATAGTTGCTGGCTCATTGGTGCAATCATCCCTTCTGTCTCTCGTCACACTCTCCATTGATTGGGAAAAACAGGTATTGTTCTGAAATTGTGTCTAATCAAAGATGACAATAGGTAGGATTGAATTCCTATTTATTTAGCATCGAGCCCGACCTAAAATTTTATATCAAGTTCGAACCTGGTTCAAAGGTTAATTGAGTTTGAGGCTTTAGTTACAAGTTTAAAATTAAAATAGAATTTGAGTCCGATTTGAAACTCAATCAATTAGAATAAACTTGTTAATTTTTTTTACTATCCTTGGGGTCTAATATCAATTTCTTTTCTTTTTTTTTCGTGGCGAAATAATTTGTAATTTAATGACATCTATGTATTTGTACAATCAAAGCTAGTAAAAGGATACTTGCTAGATCAACAGAAGAAGACGAATAAGGAGAATAAGATCATTAGTATGATAAATATCATAAAATAATTGTTTTAACAAGGAAATACAAAATTAAGTATAATTCATCATTGTCGATGCTTAATAGATTAATTTATTTAAAAACTTACTTTTATTATTTTAAAATACTTCAAAAATATTTTATAATACTAGAAAAATTTAAAATAATTTACGTTTTGATCCATTATTGAGCATAAATTATTAAATGACACACTTTTACTCACGAGATGATGTTTATATGATCGATCCAACTTGATCATATCAAAATTCAAATCGATTCTACCTCGCATAGTAAAAAAAGGCTTTCATTAAGTTAATATAATCAAATGATTAAAATTAATATAAAGTTCTTTTTATATTTTTAAAATTTATAAAATGTTTTTGAATAATTCAGAATAATAAGATTATTTTTAAAATAAATAAAATCACAAAGAAAAAGTTTGATAAGAACTCGAACTCGAACTCGGAAGATATCATTTTTTATTATGTTAGATTTATTTTGTAACACAACAAAAAGCACACTCAGATACTACATATCATAATACCAGAAAACCGAGAAGCCCTCGTAAACACTTTGGGGCAATCAAGAAGAGTTGATTCAGGAAAGTAAATGCCAACATGCCGGAGACAGTGTCGTCAGGGAACCGTGAAATCGCCAGTTCTGTCAGGTTCAGTTCACTCTGCAACACAAGCAACAAATTAACATTTTAGATAAACTGACTGATCGGAAATATAATTCTAGGTGCTTAAACATTTGTAGAAACATATGTAATTTGAGTCCGATCGAATGGGAAGTTATACTGATGTTTAAGGTTTAAAATTTATATTAAATCTTTATAAAAATTGACATATAATAAAAATTGAATAAAATTTTAAAAATTGAAATATAATTAAAGCAAGAGATTATCTTATTATTAAAGACGTTGAATTTTAAAGACGAAGTTAAAGTTTGAGAAAATTGTTAAATATAAATATAAATTAAATTAAAAAATCAAAAATTAAATGAAAAAGATTGTGAACTTCAAAGATTTTGTTTGAAACTAAAATGACGCATACTTGCTACAGTCAGTGGAGGCGCTGATATTGAAAGGAATTGGAACACCACAACTTTTAGGAAGTGAAGCTGCGTTGTTCGGATTGACTCCAGGGAATTTCCCAGCAGCAATTTTCAGACACCGGCAAGTCTGTTGGCGATCAGCGGTGGTAGTCGCGGCGTTGTTTACGGACTTAACTCCATCGCAGCAAGGTACTGGGGGAGTTCCTCCATTCTCGAGGTAGTTAAGGCATGGTAAGAGTTTAGTTTGCACTGAATTGCAGTCTATTTGTGCTTGGACATCAGTAACAATAATGTCAGCTAGCACCATGCACACTACAAACATTCCAAGCAGCTTCATGAAAGCCATATCGATCCTCACAATTTGAGACACTTCCTGGAAACTTAAGATAGGAGTTTTTGGCAATGCTTGGAAGTTTGAAGCTAGGTGCGTTGAGAGGGCACAAGGAATGAGGTTTATATAGAATAATTACGTATGCGTCAGGACAAGAGTTCACATCAGATGTATAGCTCAAGCCTCCAGAAGAAATCAACTGTTTTAGAAAAAAGGAGACAAAATGTGGAATAGATCAAAGAA
>JANITX010000210.1:3620999-3631835 GCA_027564395.1 Erythroxylum ulei | reverse complement strand
ATGTATTTCGGATTTAAGGCATTGATGTAATTGGGATTAGAAATGTTATTTCAGTATTCTTTTGATGTTCATGAATTACGATTTATGTATGGATGATATTGAGAGGATACGAATTTGTGTATGGATGAGGTTGAGATGTGTTAGTGGAAAAAAATAATAATAATAACAATAACACATGAGAAATTGTGATAAGCAAGGTAACACGCTCAAGTAAAACGACATGATAGTCAAGAGGGTTGGGTTCCGGAGACGGGATCCAACATAGCTACCAAGTGCAACGTTTTTTTTTCTTCTCCTAATGTTGCAACGCTCTTCTTTTTTTATGTTGCCACTTGCTTCATTGTTTGGTTTCCACGCAGCTGCTTCATCTCCATATCTCCACCTGCTGCTAAGTCTTTTAATCTCCACCAGCTAACGTGTCTGCTTCCCACCTGTAGCTAGATGTCAAACCCAGCATGCAACATTGTAAGTGGAGAATTTGTTTAGTAATAGTGCAACGTGAGTGGAGAGGAGTGTCCAAGCGTGAGTGTATTTTCATTTCCTTTTTTCCTTTAGTCCATGCCACCAGCAGCTTGTTTGTTCGTTTTATTCTCCACCATTTATTGCTTTCTCCATGCCTATAATTACGTTTAATTAGCCCCTTTTTTCTTCACTTTCTGTGCCAGCCTCTTTAACGTCGCTAGCCTCCTTTTGCTCTTTGTTTTCTTCTATTCTTTCCACACAGCCCACGCCTAAGCCACCAAAATTGACGCAGATTACCTCCTTTTTACTGTAGCTGATGTGTGACAATTTAACTTGTAGTCCACCTTTCACGCACAAACGCTGCAACCCTTTCATTCACGCCTAAGCTCTCATTCTCCTTAGCGAAAAGCGTTAATGTCCAAAAAGATAATGCTTTTTTCTTTTTATTTTTTAATATCCTTCCTTCCTTTTAGACCTTTAGGCTTTTAAAATTTTCCAAATATAATGTGTACCTAAAATTAAAACAAATAATTCTTAATTAGTGCAATTTAAACATTAAATGGACAATAGTTTAGCAAATTATGTATAAAAAATTAATACAAAATGCTCATTAACATATATATGTATGTATGTATCAACAAGTAATGACTACAAAATCTTGATCAGATAGGGGATTTTAACCTATATTTTCTGTAGATGATATTATAGAAAGCATACATTTTTTAATTTTTAATTAAAAATTTATTGGTTTGAATATTGGTCCTATGTAAGGTATTTTAATTTTTGGGTCATAACTCATAATTCATTAATTAATTGATAATTTAAATTAATTAATGAAGTTATCAATTAGTTAATTTAGGTTTATACGCATAAAAGTTGCACATATGTTTGCTATACATAATATAATTTTTGTGTGTCATATTATGTTTTAATTGGTACTTTGACCATTTATATTATGCAATGCTTGAAATTACGTTTTCTTATTATATGTTGAATGTGCTACATGACATTATAGTAATTTAGAATAGTTTGTTAGTCACCAAAGTGACCAAACTAATTAAATTAAATTTTTTATGAATGATAATTATCAAATTAAATGTTTATTGTATGGACAACTTATTAATTACCAAAGTGGCCTAGCTTGAAAATATTAATCATTTAATTGTGAATGTTTAAATTGTTCATTATCAAGGAATATCTAGAAAAATATAGAAAAAAGCAATATTTTAAAAATTGAAATTAAACCGATAAGATTAGAAGTTTAAATTTGAAAATGAAATTATCCTTACCTATGAAAAACTCAAGATTTAATCAAAGAAATAAATTATTAAATGAAAATCAACTAGTTTATTCTTATTTATAAAAAATAATTAGTTTATAAAAATTGATTAATTAATTGACTGATTTTTAATAACAAGGGTCATTAAAATAAACTAAAACAAAAAATTAATCGGTTCAAGATTTCTACGGATAAAATGAATCAATTTTTTAATCATTAGACAAAAGATTAACAAATAAAACTTGAGTATCACCTTCAATTACACCCTGACTTTGACCCCTTAAGATTATAAGATTAAAAATTTTAATATTTACCCTAAATGGATCATTTATGAGCCATTACTAAAAATCTTAATTATATAGTGTATTCTTTTTATTTACATAAAATTAAATTACAATTAAACCTTATAAAATTATAAACTGATTGAATAGTGCAAAACCTTATAAGTCAAAAAGAGATATAAGTGGATTTATTTGATCTTTTTATGGAACATTATGCATCTATGTATTACATAAAGATCCCATAATATAGATTTACAGAATATATGACAAGAAAACAACTCCCGAAAACTTGGATATCTTCACATGAGGTCCCTTGGATAACTCGTCCAATTCCATTTTATTGTTTTCCGCAATTTCAACTGTTTTCATCAGGGGATTCTAAATAAAATCACCAGTAGTGTCCTCATTTCACTCTGCAACAAGAAGGAAGAAACTGTATAGATCAATGACCTGAAATGAATTTTAAGTATATAATAGGGTAAAAGATATAGACTTTTCCTTATACTTAAAGAAAAAAATAATCTTTAAGATTTCTAGAAAAAAAAATTTCTGTTTTTCATTTTAAAAAAATCTTTTCTTTCGAATTTCAGTTAAAAAATAATGACAAAATACATGTAGTATGAACATAAGATGTAGACTAATCAAAAGTTATTAATATGATAACCTAATCTAGCTCTTAAATCTCATCTTAATTAATTAAATTTGACTTAAATCAATAATTTAAGATAATTATAATAAATTATTAGTTTGAATTGAATTTTGTTAGTGTTGTTAAAGTTTAAGATCTAAATTGAATTGTTGTGTAAATAGCATTTATTAGTCTACATTTGATATTGCGTGTATTTTATCGTTATTCTTTAATTGAATTATAAGAGATTTTTTTTTTTCTGAAAAATTGAAAAGGAGAAAAACCAATTTTAAAGATCAAGAAATTTTTAAGACTTCTTAAATTAAAGGAGAGGTTTATATCATTTTGATGCATACTTGCTGCAGTCAGTGGAAGGACCGATAGTAAAAGGAATCCGAACGCCACATTTATCAGGAAGTGCAGCTGCGTTTTTGGGGTTGATTCCAGGGAATTGGTTGGCAGCATTTTGCAAGCACCGACAAGTCTGTTGGCGACCAATGGTGGTAATGGCTGTGTTGTTCACGGATTTAACTCCATTGCAGCAAGCTAGTGAGGCATCATTTCCATTTTGGAGGAAGCTAATGCACGGTAAGAGTTCGTTTTCCACTGAATTACAGTCTATATCTGCTTGCACATCGGTAACCATAACCTCAGCCATCACCATGAAGAACACCATCACGCCAAGCAACTTTATAAGAGCCATATCCTGACGGTCTTGGAAACACTTTCAGGTATGTATATAATGCACAGAGGAGGTATTGAGAATGTTTGGAAGGAAGGTGTGTGTTTCAGAGTGTACATGGTGCGACGCTTATATAAAAAAAGTACGAGCATGTCAAGACAAGAGGAGTATATTAAGAAGTTCAAAGCTCAAAGGTTTGATCGTAACGTCTTCTTCATTAAAACTCGACGCAATGCTCTGATTTTTTTTTGGTCTGACTAGTGTTCCATGTACGTAAAGAGTAAGCCAAACATAGCATCTTGGGAGTAGAATGAAGCACAATATTTTAAAAATCATATCAAAATTTGAACTTATAAGATAAAAAATTTAAAGTTTAAAAGATTGATTGGTATTAAAACTTCATAAATTGGTTAAAGATCAAATAAAATTAAAGAATTTAAAATATGATTAAAAGAGATTGTCTTTTACTATAAAAATTTTAAAAATTTTAAATAAAAATTAATTGACTTATAAGAATTTATTAATTTACAAAAATTGATTGAATAATTACTAAACTAATCAATTCTAACTAAAAAGTTGGTAAGTTAAAATTTTTATAATTAAGTTAGCATAATGGGTTAGATTTTTTAATCAATGTGTTAAGTCATCAATTTGCACTTATTTTATACTTAATTATGTTTAATGTGTTAAAATTATTATCCGAAATTAATAGAATTATCTTATAATTATTTACAGATGATTTTCAACACCTTAGAGACGAAATTGAATCAAAAAGATGCAAAAAAATGAAGAAAATCTGAAATTTCAAATTTGACAGCAATTCAGTAACTAAGTGTGGGCACCCCTAAGGATGGAATAAATCTGCAGATCAATTGTCAAGATTCAAATTTGAGATTTTCACAATCTTTAAAGATTATATTGCTATCTTTCAAGGGGATTGACCACTTGGGGGACACATTATCTGAAGAGAATCAAGATAAGATAGGAGGGAAATCAAAAAGATAAGCATAAAAGGAAAGAGGATCACTATTCACAAAAGCTTAGTCTAGGTTTTAGGATAGGATTTCAATTTATGCAGTTTTTCCCTTTGTTTGTTCTTGCATTTCCGCACTTTTCTTTTTATATTTTTGTATTTTTCAGTAAAGGACTAGGGATGAAGACTTTACGCTTTGTTATTTCTTCCGTTTTCAATTCTAGTATGAGTAGCTAAACTTTTAGTCTTGGTTAAGGGGATCCGTATTATCTGCTAGTATGTGTTGAATAAGTTTACGTTGTTAATAAACATTGAATATCTTCCGATCTACTCTATCTAATTGAATTTGTTGGTTTTTAGGTGCGCAATTAGGGATTAATGTCTTTAGCTGCTAGATTAACGAAATATGACTTTCAATTTCGTTGATCGCAAGTAGCAATTAGGATTGTCTTCTCTACGTTAAAGTCGGAAAATTCTAAGGAGATATTCGCTTGATTGATTGCATGTCGTACATGTATTTCACTTGCTCATTAGTTCTTAGTTCGTAAAGCTATTATTCAGTTAAACCTATGATCGTATCTAGGTTGTTGTTTAATAAGAATGCTAGGATACATGTTTCTAGTCATTATACTTAAGAGAAAATATCCCCAATGTATGCTTGTTAATGATTGAAATTTTATATCGAGGATCTATTTTAACGCGATAACATCGGTGACTCAAAACCAAGGTTTGTCTCTTAATTTTTCAGATTCAATTATTTCTTTTTATTTACGATTTTCTTATACTTTTTCTTATACTTTCGTGAATCAAAACCGCCCCCCATTTCATTACTTTGATTTAGTTTTAAACTCGCTAACCTTTACCGTTAAAAGTTCTTTGTAGGAAGGATATCCACTTACCACTACTTCATTAAATTATATTAACGGAAGTAATTTCTTTTGAATTTAGTTGCAGAAAATAGTAGTACCACAATGATGAAGTCGATTTCATTACATGTGGATAATGCCATGAAAGTGGTCACGAGGAGCATGGTTTCACTCATCAAATGATGAAAACAAAATAATCTTTAAGATTATTTTAAAAAATATTGAAAACAGATTCTAACGTATAATTTTAGAGCACAAGTAAAACAGAAAAGTTTTAAATTATAGATTATTCGTCCGAAATATAATTTTAGCATTATAGCAAGTTATGGAAATAATTTCTTTCATAATTAAAAAATTGTCAAGTTAATTTTTAATATTTGATTCCTACAACAATATAAATTTAATTAATCCATATCAGTAAAATTGAATAACTCAATACATGGAATATACTTATTTATATCATTTAACATTCATCTTCAACTACAAATATTGGGACCTTGTAAATGTATTAATTAAAAAAAGGTACCGATTAGTTAATAATATATTAATATATAGAGCATATTTATAATAAACATAGATTTAATCAATTAATTAATTATTATACTTTACAAATTTAATCAATTGAATATGAGCAACTTTATTATATTTGTTGTAACTAGAAAATTCACCTTCAAATATAATTAGAAAAAGTAGAAAAGGGATCTAATTAAATTTATAGTTAAAAAGATAAATATCTTAATCAATTATAACAATTTATATAGATATTAATATAATTTACTACTTTATTAAAATTAATAAATTAATTTTCATAAAAATTATAATGTAATAAAGGTTATTAATTTATAAAATGTCTATTTCTAGAAGTTCCAATGGATATATTAGAGGGCAAACTTTGATTTAAAGTATTATTAAATATAGACGTAATATACAAGGGGTGTATGAACACAAAATGGAACATCATTGTAGAGAAAACATCTGGATTGAACACTACACAGACAATGTGAATTACTTCATTCCGAATCTTGTCCCCTTCATTCATCGTCGTAATTCATCTCGATCACCACTTTTATCTCATATGTTCTTGGCAGTCCCTTTGGTTTTTTTTAAATATATATAAAAACAATGTTTTAAATTAAATCAGTAAAAAAAGAAACTTAAAGTCTAAAACTTTCATAAAATCAGTATATAATAAAAATTGAACAAAATTGAAGCATTTAAAATAAAATTGAAGAATTGTTTTTTTTAAGAATTGTTTAAATTTATGATCAAATCTAATAAAATAGATGACAAAGACCTCATTTATTCGATAAATTAAAATAAATTATTTATACAATTAAAATTTTTAATTTTTTATACTTAGTTTCTACTTATATTCTTTGACACGAGAGTATTGAGAATCTTCATGCCGATTGCAAATGGATATGGGATTTCTTAATGTAGACTTTTTGCCCCTTTAAATATAGAGAAGACTCCTTGTAGATAAGTAGAAGTTGAAACACGTTAAAAATGAAATTAATAAACTGATGGAAAACCAAAAGTTCTCATTGAAGTAGTTATCGACTTGTATCCCACTTTGAATGATTTGTTATAGCATGTTGCACTTTTTGAATATTCTTTGAATGTCATTTCCTGTCAAATTTGATTTGCTAGTGCCTATCTTTGTATAATATTGATATTTCATTTAGTGCTTATCTTCGAAAATAGCTTTTCTACTAATTAGAGATAAGACTGTGTACTACTGAATTTCTCCAAACTCTACGTTCAGCTGAATTTTTCCTGAGTTGTTGTTGTTATTGTTGTTGATTTAGTGAACAATTACAGTGTGACCTTGGTGAGGTAAATGTAGAGACTAAGTCCATGCCGTCAACAAACTCTAATTCAAATCTATAACAACTAAGCTAGTTGTTGTAATAAGTTGTAACAACTTAGATTATACAGTTCATTTTCTCATTCTTATTGTTGTAACTATATGTTGTTTTATCTCTTATATTCTTGTAATCTCTTCTATAAATTGTAATCACTTTGGCAGTCAATAATACAAATTTTTACATAAATTCAATATCCTTATATGGTATCAGAGCTTCAAACACTCCAACGAGTTTTCTTTTCTATGCGACTATGTCTAGCTCAACAACACCATCTATTGTGCAATTAAATGCACCAACCAATTTCCCTATCAAACTTACTTCTACCAATTTTCCCATTTGAAGAAGACAAATTCAATCAACCCTTATTGGCTTCAATCTGCTAGGATACATTGATAGTACTCTAGCTTCACCACCGCAATTTCTTGATAATCCAGCCTACACTCTCTGGTATCAACAAGATCAAATTCTTATTAGTGCAATTCTTGGTAGCTGTTCAGAAAGCATTCAACCAATCATCTCCTTAGTTGCATCTTCCAAAGAAGCTTAGGAGAGGCTACTTTATAGCTATGCGAACTCTTCATGGTCCAGAAACATCTCTCTCAAAGCCAAGCTTGCTTCAACTTCAAAGGGAACCAAACTAGTTGTTGAATTCCTCATTGAAATGCGATCCATTGCAGATGAAGTAGCTCTCATTCAAAATCCAATAAGTGGTGACGATCTTATTGTCCACATTATCACTCAACTTGGAGATGAATACAATCCTATTGTAGCAGCTCTCAAAGTTCATGAATCTTCTATTGAATTTTCAGAGTTATTTGACAAGTTAACTGACTTTGAAAGAACATTGAAAGACAAAGGCTCGAGTTCTTGTCCTACTCTTGTCACAGCAAATGTTGCTCAAAAGCAAACTGCTCAAACTCAACATTTTAATCGATCCAATCAAGGTTACAATTCCAATTCTCGCAGGTCTCGCGACAGCTATGGAGGAAATTATCCTCGATAAAATCAGAATGGCCATCGGTCATATCGATAAGATTTATTTTGCCGTTTTCTTGAAATTACAGGTCATGGCACTCCTAACTGTAGGAAACTTGCCAGATTTCTGAAAGCGAACAACATTCATGTTACCAGTTCTCAGTCTTCCTAGAAACTTCCAAGTCCAGTAGCCAATGCTACCACCTTCATCAATTAACCAGCTATGTCGCAACAATCTTGGTTATGTGATAGTGGAGCATCACATCATGCGCCATCAAATTTATCTGCTTTGCAGACTTACTCTGAATATAGGGTCCAAATGAGATATTTTTGGGTGATGGTAAAGGCCTTTCAATTTCTCACATTGGTCACACACAAATTCATACACCTTTCAAACCAATTACATTATCAAATGTCTTGTGTGTTCCAGATTTACAAACAAATTTGATTTCCATAGCAAAATTATGTAAATCTAACCAAGTTTTTGTTGAATTTTTCTAATCTCATTTTCTTGTGAAGGATCTTCGCAAGAGAGCACCTCTAATGTGGGGAGAGAATAATAATGAAGTTTATTGTGTAGCTTTTCCATGTCAACCTTAAGTCAATATCGCCACCAAAGCTTCTTTGTCCTCTTGGCATCACAAACTTGGTCATCCTTCTAATAAAGTTCTTAGTTTTGTTCTTAAGCACAATGGCTTAGTCTTTCCATCCAGGTCAATTTATGATTTTCATTGTCCTTCTTATTCTATTAATAAAAGTTAAAAAACTACCCTTGTCTCACAATTCTCTAGTCAATCAAAAGCCTTTGGAACTTATTTATACTAATGTTTGGGGTCTAACAAAAAAAATCCATTGATGGTTATGAATATTACATAATTTTTATGGATCATTTTACTAAGTATATTTGGTTATATCCTATGAAGAAAAAATCTGACACCACTATTTTATTCCATCAATTTCAACGACTAGTAGAAAATTATTTTCAAACTAAAATTATTTCAATTTTCTCTAGCAATGGAGGGGAGTACCAAAAGCTTATTCCCATTTTCAATTCTTGTGGGATTTCCCATTTCATAACGTCTCCACACACACTTGAGCATAACGAATGACATCATCGACACATTGTGGATATTGGTCTTTCTTTGCTACACTTGCATCACTTCCCTTAAATTTTTGGTCTCATACTTTTCAAGTTGTTGTGTACTTAATCAACCATCTTCCTTCCTTAGTGTTGTCTTTCAAGACTCCTATGAAATGCTTTTTCAATGGTCTCTAAATTATCACTGTCTTAAACCTTTTGGATGTTTGTGTTTTCCTTGGTTATGCTTATATAATACCTCCAAACTTCAGCCTCGGTCCATTTCTTGCATTTTTCTTAGCTACTCTACTTTGAAATCTACCTATAAATGTTTTGATCTCACCACTAATCATGTATATTTATCTCGTCATGTCCAATTTGTCGAACATGTGTTTCCTCATCAAGTTGACAATAACTCAGATATATTCTTTGACCGTATTCAAGATGCTTTTCTCGTAGGTTCTAAGCAAGCGGATGGGCTCTTTTTAGCTGTCAATGTTTCCCCTCCAGTGGACAGCCCTTCATTCATCCCTACAGTAGCACCAATATCACCAAATATTCCTTTTCCTACTCCTTCTTCACCACCCATTCCAAATACTGTTGAGTCACCTTCCATTTCTGACCATCATTCTCCTATACACTCTCCCTCTTCCGCATCTAGCTCTACCATCTCTTCTCCACACATTACTCCATCACCACTAAATTCATCATCTATTTCCCCACGTCACCTCGCATACGAAAGCCAAATTCTAAATACTATAATGATAAAATTGTTGATGATATTGTCCTCACAAGTAACAATTCTAAATTTCTTGATGGCTTTGTTCGCAAGCTAAGCAATCAGTTTTCAATTAAAGATCTGGGTTCCTTGCATCATTTTTTGGGTGTTGAGGTTATTTCTACTCCATCGGGTTTATTTCTTTCTCAACATCAACATATTGATTACTTAATCGATTTAACATGGCTGATGCTAAAGAAGTTGCCAACCCCATGAGTTCTTCTTAAACTTATTCTCTTATTGATGGTTCTTCCTAAGTTGAAGCCACTAACTACCATCGCATTATTGGATCCTTACAATATCTTGTCATTACTTGCCCTGATGTTTCATTTGCTACCAACAAATTGACCCAGTTTATGCATGCTTCAACTCAACGACATCTACAAGCTTTAAAGAGTGTACTCAGATATTTAAAGGGTTCAATTTATCATGGTTTATTTCTCAAGAGGGATTATTCTCAATATCTTACAGCCTTCTCTGATTCCGATTGAAGTTATACCCTTGATAATGGTCGCTCAACTACTGTGTATGTGTCAGAATTGGCTTCTAATATCATCTCTTGGAAGCAACCTATCAAAAGTCTGTTTCTCGGTCATCTACAGAGGCTGAGTATAAGGCTCTTGCAAATGCAACAGCAGGGTTCAAAATCTCTTGCATAAATTAGGTGTTTATCTTCCAAAATTACCGAGTTTATTTAGTGACAATGCAGGACATCATATTTGTGTGCTAATCCAGTTTATCACTCACGAATGAAACACTTAGCACTTGATTATCTTTCGTTCGAGAATAGGTATCCAATGGCTCCTTATGTGTACTACACATTAGCTCGAAGGATCAATTAGTAGATATGCTTATGAAAGCTCTTGGTCATAGTCAATTTCTTTATTTTCGTTCCAAGATTGGAGTCTCCAATAATGGATCCTCCATCTTAGGGGGGGGGGGGGTGTAGAGACTAATTCCATGATT
>JANITX010000210.1:3393328-3404445 GCA_027564395.1 Erythroxylum ulei | reverse complement strand
CCATTAACTGCAAAAGGTACATATGCATGCATATCTTCATCTTCTTACGTACAGTCTAACCATTGTATTTAAACTTTATAATCTTTCCAAGTTCCAAATTTGATCTTGAAATTTGTTTCTTTGTTCTTGTTAGCATTAAATTAGGTGTTGTAACTCTGGAGAAGGCTTTCACCCCGTGATTGATAGCATCGTGGAGCTATATACCAAATCATATATTGAGTGTTTGTATCTGAATTATGTCATCTGAATGATTATTGTGAAAGATATTTTATATACTTAATTTATTATAAGACTGTTATAAAGCTTAGTGAACATTTGCTTACATATACCTATGATCCAGTTTCCAATACCAGATGATTTTTTTTTTTAATTTTAAGAAATTATATTACCAAATCAGCAAAAGCTAAAATTACAATCCTATTATTACAAAAAAAAAAATTACAACCATTACTACTCCACTACATTCATTCCACCCAAAACCAAATGCATCATCTCAATATACCAACGCCTTCTCATCTCCAGTCGAATGAACTCGTGCTTCCCATTCACAATGATGACCTCTCTAATCAAGTTAACTATGCTTTCAGCGAGCTCGCATTTGTGTCGTTCCACCTGCTTATATAAGCGTCTATTCCTCTCCCTCCATAAGTGATATATCACCATCTGGAACAAGGCCCTTATGATGAGACCATCCTGCCTCCCTGGTCTAGTGTTCCGGATAACATCTACCAACACCTCATTCCATTCATAAGAGAACGTCAAACTTCCTATCATATGCAAAATTCTACTCCACACCGCTTTGGTATACTCATATTCAAAAAACAAGTGATTTCTACTCTCATTGACTTGTTTACATAACACACAAATAGGATCATAACTACCAAACCATCTTTCCTTTGTTCTCAATCTATTTTTAATAGCCAATCACAAGAAAACGCAGATTTAGGGCATAATACCTGTTTCCAAACTAACTCAGCCCATGGTATCTCCTCCTGAATCGCTCTCCGTAGTACGTGTGCTGATTTCGTCGTGAATTCTCTAGCTTGGTTTACTGCCCAAATCCTCTTGTTCGGTTCAGTATGAAGTAGCACTCCATTTATATACCGATCAAGAAGTTGGTCAAACCTACAACTATGCAATCGTTCCCTATCCCGAACTACCCATGCCACTGACGCTTCTTTAGAAATTCGGTATCTAAAATCAGATAAGTCATTTCTCATCCAAAGAGGGCTCCATTCATTCCAACTATCAAACCAGAAATTTGTATCCTCTCCATTCTCAATTCTACTTTTAATAGTAGGATAGATCAAGTCTCTTAATTGCAACAGACTTTTAAAGATCCAAGAGTGTTCATACCTCAATTGAATTTGCCAAAAACTTTGCCCTTTAAGGCGATATATTTGCACCCATTTGACCCACATCGCTTCTTTATCCACAAATAAATGCCAGATTCTCTTCATAAGCAGTACTCTTTGCATCTGAGTGATCGAAATTATGCCAAATTCCCTTGTATCTTTAGCACTACAATCTCGTTGTACTTGACTTTAGCTCCCTTACAATTATCATGTTTACCAATCCATAAGAAAGCTTTCAATATCCTCTCGATTTCTTTTATAACTTTCTTCGGAATAATCACGCGAGCAACCCAGTGAACATGCATACTATTCAACATTGAAACAATTAAATTAACTCTAGCAGCAAAGGAGAGAAACCGATTCTGCCATGCATTGATGTGGCTTTTCAATTTTCCAACAAAGGAAAGAAATTAGAAACCCGTGGCTTGCCCGAAGTGATCGATACGCCCAGATACCTTAATGGTGTTCCTTGGACAGGCAACCCCACCAATCTGCTAAGCCACTTCCTATTACAAACATCGGATGACACATAAATGCCACTCTTTTGTATATTCATTTTCATACCCGACCATCGACAAAAAGTGTTCATCAAATTCAACATCATCTCCAGCACATGTGGTTCAGCCTTACACAATAATATTACATCATCGGCATATAGTAAATGAGACAGTTTTAGGTCCCAACATCTATAATGGTACTGATATAACCCATTGCACTGCACCATTTTATTCAAGAGTCTAGAAAGACCCTCCATCGCTAGAGTGAATAAGTAAGGGGAAAGAGGATCCCCTTGCCTTATCCCTCTATTGATTCGAAATGGCTTCGTAGGAATTCCATTAATTAAGACACTCATAGAGGTAGTTTGGATACATTGAAATATCCATTGACAAAACCGTGGAGACAAACTAATCCCTTTCAAACAGTCCTTCAGATAGCCCCACCCAATCGTATCATATGCTTTATAAAGATCTATCTTTAAGGCACAACTGTTTACCTTTTTCCCAATATGATACTCTCCCAACAAGTCTTGCATCAACAATATATTATCCCCAATACTTCTCGAAGGAAGAAAAGCCCCTTGAGCGATGCTAACTACTTCAGCCAAACCCCCTTCAATCGCTCTGCTAGAAGAGAAGCGATAATTTTGTACACCATTGTGCAACACGAAATCGGACGATAGTTCGTAACCCTTTCAGGCCTCTCCTTCTTTGGAATTAAATATATATACGTATGGTTGATCTCTTTCAGAAGTTTCTCGGACTAAAAGAACTCGAGTATCGCTTCCGCTAACAGCTGACCTGTAATATTCCACATTCGTTGGAAAAACCCAGCCGAGTATCCATCAGGACCAGGCACTTTGGAATCATTAAGTCGAAACAAGACCAGACCGAGTTGCACTTGAAATATACCCAGTGGTAACCGGATCGGGCCGCTGGGACTGGACATCTAGACGGACAACTAGGAAATTAATAATCTGGACCAAACCTGCTGATACCATATTAGAAAGGCCTAACTCACCCCCAAAAGCTAGCTTAAGAGGGGGAGGTTTACACACTATTATAAATTGTTGAATGCTCTCATACTTGTCCGATGTGGAATTCCTGACACACCCCCTCAACCCAGAGCAGGGCTGAACATCTGATGGGCATATTGGGCAAAGGGACATAACCGAGCACCACCTCAAACCATCGAGACAAGTAGGCTCTGATACCATATTAAGTAACCGTTTCACCACAATAACTTAAGTTGTTGTGTGAGGCCAACTTAATTGGTTTTATATATTCACTAACACACCCCTTTAAGTAAACAACTGGTTATTAGAAAGGAAGTTGAGTGCAAGGTCTCAGGTTCAAGTCCCAATGGAACTTGAGAGGGAGTGTTAGAGTGTCTCATATTGACTAGACATGAAAATGTTAAAGGGTTTATAAGTGGTAAGAGTCAATTATCCAATCAACTAGTTCTAGTTATTTGGACAATAGTTGACCCAAACTCAATTCTTGATGGTGGACTCTACACTCTGCTCATATTAAAAATTCAATATGGTATCAGAGCAGGTTTGGTCCGGATTATTAATTTCCTGATTGTCTATCTGGATGTCCAGTCCCAGCGGCCCAGTTCGGTTACCACTGCGTATATTTCAAGTAACAACTGGATGTCCAATCCCAGTTGCACTTGAGGGGGAGTGTTAGAGTTTAATGGACTCTACACTTTGCCCATATTAAAAATTCAATACAGTCCTCCAAATCTACGCAATCATTTCCATAAATCCCTCAACCCGAAGTAAACCATTGAAAAATCGAAAAAGGGCCCCAAACCGATTGTCATCACATGGATGTTGTATTATAATGGGTGTATGATCTGAAAATGTTGGTTCTCCAAACACAGCTGAATCAAGCGGGAAAGAGCTGAGCCACTGTTGATTGACCAACGCTCGGTCAAGCTTCTTCCTAATGAACATATTCCCTTTTTGTTTATTCTCCCATGTGTACCATCTGCCACTTCCTTTGAGATCTACTAGATCAATGCTAAGAAATAACTGCTGAAGTTCACCTCCTGCTCCTCCATGAAATCTCGCTCCGCCCTCAACTTCAGAAGAATTGTGGCAGCAATTAAAGTCACCAGCTACCATCCACGGACTTTGCATCCCAGTATGAAACTCCATCAGCTCCTTCCACAAATCAGCTCTTTGGAATGCAAAATTTGAGGCATAGAGTAATGTGACCATCAAAGGACCCTTCCTAATTATCTTACACTGCATAGATGCATATATTGAGCTCCCATCTTGAGCACTTGAACCTCCACTTTATCCAAATTATATCAGCATAGGATCCATTCGTTAAAATGATAAGCATGGTTGGATATGAAACTCCATTGAGTCCCCAAAAATGTTAATCCCTTCCGATCAGCATTGGCTTTTATTTTTGTTTCAATAAGTCCCACCAAAACAGGATTTGTGTCCGCTACTAGCTGCTTAACCATCAGCTTTTTAAGGGGGTCATTCAACTCCCTCGTGTTTCAAACTAAGAACGACATCTCATAAAAGACACTCAGGGGACATCACCCCTTTGTGCTTTTTCTTTTTCCCTTTCTTCCTTCCCATAAATCTCTTAACCAACCCCACTGAAACCTATGTAATCTCCCTGGCCTCAGTGTTTGAGCTTGCTTCTTGCCCATTACTAGTGTTATGGTCGACGTCTTCAATGTCATCCCTACCCAGTTGCTTCGGTTCAACCATCAAACCTTCAACTATTACACCATTTCCTGGCACCTCTACTGCTATTTTATTTTCACAAAGTCTAGAAATTGGAGGGCATATGGAATCCCAATGTTCAGCGTGCTCACACATATTTTCCTTCCCTTCCCAACTCTGTCCTACCCCTAGCTGGTTCTCATCTAACTTTTTATCTATGTGTGAGGTCCTTTCCAAAGACCTCCTTCACTCTATATCACTACCCCCTGAAGCTTCACTCCCCTGGATCTGCCCAATTCTTACGTCACCCAAAGCCTCTGCCACCTTAGCCACATTTCCCTTGGCCTTTCGATTCAGCAACTGTTCTAACTGCCATCCCTGCTCCTCATTACTGAGTGCTTCATTCACCAAATCTTCATGCCATCCAGACTGGAACATGCACCTAGTAGCTACCCACTTCTTCCCTACGACATTCAGCTTACACGGATAAGTAACAGAGATCCTATCTCTGACCAGCTCCCCTGCCTTTAATACATATCTTTGCATAACCGATTCTATCCATTGCTGTTGTATGAGAGTCCATGCAAATAGGCTTACCTATACCACTAGCCAAATGACTCAACCCCTCCACCGTCCAATATTCCGTCGAAAGATCGTGAAACTAAACCCATAGCGGCATCACCTCTATTGAGCCCCTATCCAAACCCAACCTCGGTCTCCATTGTCTCAGAAACAACGGATGGTCTCCTATGTGCCACGGTCCTAGTTCAAGTATCCCACCGATATTGGAGTTCAGAGAGAACTTAAACAATATCGACCCATCCTCCATTAGCATGGCTTTTTCAAAACCTTTTTTACTCCATCTAGCCTTTGCCCATGCAGTAGGGAACTTCAATCGCTTGGACGAAAAAAAACCCAACCAGAGCATTTGACCATGCTCTAGCACCAGCATGTAACAACTCCACCGGAGGAGATACTATACCATCCTGTAACACAATATGATAATATTATAGTTTACCTTTAGTTTGCTGAACACCAACCTTATCTCGCCAAGCACCACCTCCCACCGCCGGCTTCGTATGAACTTTGCCTGCCTCCTTCGGCCTATCCGAGGTTAAGAGCAGACTTCTGGTGACTTGCTCTCTAGTTAGAGGAGGAAAAGAGCCCAACGACGAAGACGAGTCACCCAGTGGGTGACCGCCTGCTTTCCGGAGCTGCCCTCTAAAAAAGACGAAATCACCAACAGTCGAAAGGTGGGAACAAAGAAGGCATGGGTATCAAGAAGGGGCATAAAAATAAGATCAAAAGAAGCGGGAATTTAAAAGAAGAGAGAGGTCGTTAAAAGAAGAGAAATTGTTAACAAGTTTAAAGAAGAGAAATAATAAAGTATTACATAACTCGCTTATAATAATCAAATATTACTTAGATAACGATTCAACCTAATTTTTAAATTCAAATCAAGCTAATTAATCTTGACCTAAACTAATATTTTATTATAAATATTTTTAATTATTAATTTAAGCCGAATTTAATTAGTTGTAGTTGAATTTAAGAGCATTGTGTCATCATATTACTAACATTTGATTAGTCTATATCTAATGTTCACACCACAAGCATTTTATCATTATTTTTAATCAAAATTTTAGAAACTTGAAAAGTTCTAAAATTAAAATTATGATATTTCTTAAACTAAAAGAGAAACATATATCTTTTACTTTTGTTTTTTGATCCGAGTGAGGGGCTCTTTGTTCCGATTAAACCTAAGATCCATCTTAATTTGTACTTGTGCCTGCAAAACTGCCGACTGTTTGTTTGATTATCCTATTCTTTACATCTTGGCTTTGAGCCTATGACAATTAGCTACCTGAATGTACCTGACAATTGACATTTAGTAGTCATTTGAACAATCCTAAAAGAACCAAAAATTTGGCATATCTGTTACAAAATTACCAGTGAAAATTGTGTTTTGAATTTCTACTTCTCTTTGTTAATTTATATTTATAAATTGGTGTTTATTTAATTTAAATTCAAATATTATAATATATATATCATCAAATGATGACAACATGAATTTAAATTGAAAAACTAAAAATTTTAATTTTCACATTTATACATCTTATGAATTATTTTCTTTTAGAATATAAAGGAAGTAGACATGCCTTAAAAGTATTACTCCAATTCAAGAGGTAATTTCCAATCAAATCAAAACATAATTAATTTTCCAAAAAAATCACTTGTATCAGCAAATTGAGAATTCTTGGTTTTTTTTTTCCTTTTTTGTTTCAACAAACCATTTTTTTTTCTTCCGCTAGGTTTGAATCGAGGAAAGTTAAGGATATAAATATATAACTGAATGGTATATACTCCTTTAGAAACTCTTCAATAATTTTTTTTAACTTGATATATTAAAGGTGGCATTGAATTCTCTTTACCTTTCTTTCTCCCTTTTGAGTTTTAGCTTGTTGTTTGAAATTGTTGTTCGATGAGCTCCCGCCTTTTTGCATAAACTCGGGTCTATCCTTTTTCACTCTCTTCAGCCACTTACTGAACTCTCGTGTTAGTAGCTTCATATCCTCATTCTTGTCGGATTCATCTTCTACATTGTTCAGGATTTTACCAATCTTGGCTTGCAATGCTAATCCTTTCTTCTTCTCTCGATTGTCCCTCAACAAATTCATTTCGAAATTGGTAAGAATTCCAATTACCTTCTCCAACGACACATCATTGATGTCATAGGCCTCCTCGATTGCTGCAATTTTCGGAATAAATCTTAGAGGTAATGATTTCAATGTCTTCTTGACTAGTTTCAGATTGGAATATTTCTTCCCGAGTTGATGTGCTTGATTCGTTATATCTCGCAATTTTTCATGAAAGTCTCCAATAGTCTCATTTTCATCCATATTCAGTTCTTCAAACCTTACAGCTAATATCTTTGGTTTTGACGCTATCACAGATTTGGAACCTTCATGAATAGTTTGCAAAGTATCTCACTCTTCTTTAACCAATTCACAAACTGATATCATTGAGAAGCTTCCTTCATCAATAGTAATGAATATCGCATGCATTGCTTGTGAATTTTCAAGTGCACTTTCTTCTTCGGCTCTTATCTATTCATATGGATCTTTTTAAACTGTCTCTCCTTTATCATCAGTTATCATCGGATTTGTCCACCCATGTACTACCGAATGCCAAGCTTTCGTGCCCTGAGCTTGGATGAAGACTTTCATTCGTGATTTCCATGCAGGATAGTTCGAACCATCCAATAGTAGTAGCATGATAATTGATGCTCCTTCTCTTATAGCCATAATTGCGAAACTCAGATCTGCACAACTTGCTACCAAGTTTTGACTCAGTGACCTGTCTCTGACACCAATTGAAAAATCGAAGGGGGTAGTAGTTTTGCAAACTTTCCAATTTTACCGTGGACGTCTCTAGCACAACAAAAACAAAAGCAATCAAAGCGAAATAAATAAAAGCACTAGAAATTTGGTAACGCATTTCGACACGCTTTGCCTATGTCTACGGGGCCCTCACCCAACTTAATACTTTCACGAACAGTCGACATCACTCAACCTTTGACATTATCTCTCAGCCTCACTTCTCGTAAAATAATTTCACACCCAATAGTACAACCACCTGGTACTAGCCTTAACAGAGGATTTTTTCAATCAATCTTTTAACAAAAGAACAATAAACGAATAACTCAAGTGATTAGAATAATAAAGAACAAAAACTAAATACACTTGATATAGAAAAACAACTCCCCTAAATATGCTGCTTTATCAATGAAAGAACGGAAAGTTGTTCCTCGAAAGATATGCTTTGAGGCTTCAATATCTTCACTAAAAATCCTACATACAACAACCACAAAAACGTCTCAAATCAACAATGTTTCTTCACCGAAACATTAATCCAATAGAGTTGCAACAACTAAGTCAACTGCTGAAGTTTTTCGCACAAAACCAACAATAAAGACGGTAGCAAAAAAGAACGAGAACTTCTGAAATTTTGCACACCAACACCAAGAATGACAACCACAAAATTAACACTCCATCGACGATGAATAGCCCAATAAAATCATGCAAATACCATAAAAAAAAAATCAGCTGTTAAAATCCTCACACTAGACACCAAGGAAGCTCTCAATGATTTCTCAAAACAGAAGAGAGCGTAGCACAAATCATGTGGGAATCCAATTCAATTTACGCACACTATACTGTTGTTATACCACCCTTACATGATATACCCTTCAGCTATTCATGGAGAAATCTCGCCAGTCCAAAATCTCCTACACATTCAATACGTTACTTGGCTTCATATCACAGTGAACAATTGGCATTTTATAGTGACGGTGCAAAAAAATCAAGAGCGCTTGCCAAATCAATTGCAATGCTTAACCTCTAGATTAGATTCAAGCTTCTCAACTCTTGTATCCCATCAATCTTTTCAGTGAAGTGCAACCACTATTCCAGACTTCCATTAACATGTATTCCATAAATCAATAAGGACCCATTCCACTCAATAATCCTAAAGCTAAAAGCTCCCAGCCCAAAATTCCTAGCAGTAAACCTTTTTCCATCAACCACGTAATGCACCACACCCACTTTAAATAGAGTTCTATCACCCTTAAACTATTATCCCAAAAATCCGTCATACTTCTTCTCAAGATACACATTTATTCAAGATAGGATTCCATAACATCTAGAACATTATCCAAAATAGTTTTTTGAATCCAAGTCAAATAAGGGTTATTGGTAAGCCAAACAAGGATTATTGGTCGCTAACCATCATCTAATTAATATCTTATAGGTCCAATTAATAAAGAATGTCAAAACCAATTACTTAGATATATAACATATATCCTAAGACATACAAAACGCATAATATAGTGTATTAGTGATCACGTGAGGGACATATGAAGCATACCTGATATTTGAAGCAACCACCGAAAGCAATTGCCATCGACTCCTATATAAGAGACATAAGCATCAAACAACAGATACACAGAATACATTGTTCTCAATACACTGTAATCAAAATTTGAGAGTAAAAGAAATAGAGAGAAAGTTAGAGAGTTGCTAAAGTATATATCTAAGGGTACTGTAGAGTTCATAGACTCTTTGCAAGTGTTTTAGAAAACACTCAACCTCTTATAACCTTACTCTATTCTTGATACTAATTGAAACACAAGTGTGGGATCTTTGGATGTAGATAGCATTGAAGCTATCGAACGAAGTAAAATCAGTGTTCTTACTTTTCTGTAATCTTTATTTTTCTGCAAGATTAACAAATTCTTTATCAGTCTGTACTGTGAAAGTCAACGGTGCAACACAAAGAACCTAACACAGGTAAATTATGCACAAGAAGCGAAGAATGAAGAAGGTGAAGAGGAGTTCAAGTTGTTCATGGTGAAACAAGAGCAAATAGAGCAGAACATGTGGTTCCTAGACAGTGGATGCTCAAATCATATTACTACAACCAAGACAATTTTCAAGGATTTGGATGAAGCTTTCAAAATGAGTGTCAAACTCAAGACAACAAATAGATTCATGTTAAAGGGAAAGGCACAGTTGCACTGAAGAATAGTAATGGTAAAATAAATTACCTTCACAATGTTTTCTTTGTTCCAAGTTTAGCTCATAGCTTATTACTTGTGGGACAATTGATGTTAAATGGGTATTCATTATTGGTTGATAATTTATCATGTTTGATTAAAAGAAAGGGTCCAGTTGTAGCTGAAATGAGTATGACAAAGAACAAGTTATTTCCAGTGGATCTTTCACAATAGGAACAATGTATTATGATGGCCAAAGGGGATGTTGAAACAAGGTTATAGCATAGGAGATATGGTCACCATCACTTAAATGTACTAAAGTAGTTGCATCAAGTAGGAATGGTGCAAGGTCTACCCAAGCTTGATGCCTTGGGAATATGTGAAGCCTGCATTTCAGGAAAGCAAAGTAGGAGGCCATTCTCCTTAGAAAAGGCATAGAGAGTGCCAAATAACTTGGAGCTAGTCCATACAAATCTATGTGAACTAATAAAGACAGAGACATTTGGAAAGAGTCAATATTTTATGTTGTTAATTGACGATCATAGCTGTATGAGTTGGGTGTACTTCTAGCAGAACAAAGCAGAAGCTTTTGAAGCCTTCTAGATATTCAAAGCTTTTATGGAGAAACAAAGTGGGTAGCATGTCAAGCTATTGAGAACGAATCGAGGAGGAGAATTCACATCACAAATATTGTTTAGCTCATTTTGTGCAAAACGTGACATCCAAAAAGAACTCAGCGCTCCATACATGCCAGGGCAGTTACACATTAGCAAACTGAAGAAGTTTAGACGGGAAGAATACTTGGGGTGAGTCGCACGAGGATTTTCAGATGTAGTGCTTACACGTTGATCATTTCACAGATATGTAATAAGCTAGATGATAAGGCCTTAAAATTCATCTTTATTGGCTATTGCACCACCTCAAAGGCATACAAGCTCTACTGTGAAAGATATTTAGTTAGTTGTCTTTTCAGTTAATTATTCAGTTAAGTGTAGTTAGCAGTTGTACAGATACAGTT
>JANITX010000210.1:3372473-3391555 GCA_027564395.1 Erythroxylum ulei | reverse complement strand
AAAAAACTAAAAATTAGAATAAATTTTTAAAATAATTTTATATATATATATATATATATATATATATTTAAAATCTTTTCAAAAGACAAAATTTACTAAAGATCATGTCCTCAAATAAGACTGATTGTATTGACATATATTTTAGTATCTCAAAATTCTAAGCTTGTATATCAAAATAAATACAAAATGATAATTCTAGAGAGGAGCAAATGGGCAATTCAAGAGCATAGAACATCAGGTTTTGAGGAACTGTAGTTAGCAAAACATGTCTGTCAACTTATTCTCTATCTCCAGACACACTAGATAGACATATCTATGTATAGCCCCACTCTTCTGCTTGTTGAACACACGTCATTACCAGTTCCAAACACTCCTGAAAGCCTCAGATTGCTTGAGAAAAAGATCAGGATACAATAGATTGTATCAAAAAGTTAGTCTGCATAGCTCTGTGTGCGTTCCACTAACTTTGGCAATTAGTGTGGGGGCCGAAATAAATTGTGCCCAAGTGTACGAAACTCTGGAACCATGTCTTGGTTACATTCGTGGTAGGGGCTGCCATGGAGTTAGCACTGCCTTCCATAATGCTAAAACTATTCCTGACCATCAACAGACATGCCAATGCCTAAAACATGCTGCAAATAGATTCCCCAGGATGTTTGATGCAAAACGTGTGGCGGTTCTTCCTAGTTCATGTGGTGTTAATCTTCCTTACAATATCTCTACATCCACTGACTGCAAGAGGTATGTGCATATTATCAATAATTTAATCACGTTCTTATATCTGATCTTGCATGCAGGTTTCTTGGCATCTGATTGTTTCCTTTGTGTTTCAGGATTAAATAGTGAGGAAGACATCCATCCCCATGAGACAGGACCATTGTCAAACTATCAGAATCACGCTATCAAATGAATGGCAGAAGCTTATATGCAAAGTTGCCAGAATAACATTCAAGCGGAATATAGAACTCCCATATATTGCTCAATTCGTACTTGTATCTTCTTAATTTGTAGGGTTGGTTTCATTGTTTCTGAAAAAGTTTCCTCAAGTTTGAAAGGTTAGTGAATTTAATGCATGTTTGCATGCTTTAAAGATTGTTACCAAGTATATGACAGAAGAACCAACGGAAGAAAATTCTGAAAATTCAGAATCCTAAAACGATTAGAACAAGAAAGGAAAACAGAAGAGAGACTAATTATAGCATCAAAACCACTCAAGTACTGGTTCTAACAACAACGTTTCTGAGCACTGATATTCTTCATTTTGTTCACAATCTCCAACTACTTTACTGTTCCAACTCCAAATATCTCAAGCTCGTGTAAACAGTACAGCTGAACTTTGAATATAGAAAAACAAATCAATCAAATGCACTGAACATAGTTGCAAGTAGAATAATAAGCGAGTTAGAATATGGCAATCTGCTGAAAAACGCTAATTCCAACTATACACTGAAGCATGAAGCACAGAAAGTGCCAACTTGAGACAAGCCATGTCCTGACTGAGAACTGACCGACTACAAAGAGAGGTGAGGTGAATATAGGATATGAGTTAGTGTTTATATGGAAGACAATGTGAACACAAAAGGGCATCATAAAGGGGGAATACAGAGAAACAAGAAGAGGGTTTTATCTATTCTCTACAATAAAGGTATTTTATATATATCATTCCTCAGTGCATTGACATACATCTTTGAAGGATGGCTGAATGCAACCTAGAAGTAAAACTCAATCTTAGCCGTGGTGTTGCTCCTGTTATGGAACTAAATATCATTACTATATATTACCATGGGAGAAATAGCAGACCATATAGAGGAGAATTGCTTTTATCAGTAAGAGTTCCACTTTCTTGAACTTGACCATGCAGATGGGCATCTGTTAAACTGTCATCTGAACTAAAATCCAAATATAGAAGGCTAGTGGTCCAAACTTGGTGAATGGTGTTACTAAGACACTTAAATCTCAAGATCATTAAAACACAAGATTGCATATGCCTTGGCTTTTGGAGTGATAGTAATAGTTTATGTTTCTTCTCTAGGTTGTAGAGAGTTCCTTTAACCTAAATGCATGTTAGAGCAATCCACGATGCCATCAAACTAGGGCAACCTTCATGAGCCTATTTAGGCGAAATAGTATCAAAAATGTGGTCTGCATAAAACATTTTTGCATGTACAACACCTATTTCAGACATCACTTCTCTCCCAAAATTCTATCAAGACATGATGACCAAACATTAAAAGAATGTAACAGAAGCATCCCAACGACTAACAGTTCTATTTTCACTACCAATAGCCGGAAAGTTGATACGGAAGTTAATACCATAAGAAAAAGAGGTTTAGCCCTCTGCAATCTAATTGGAAGATCAAGGGTTGAAACTTTAGAACTTCATATGCATCTGCTTTTCCTTGGAGATGACATTGAGCATTGAAGTTTGGCCTAGACCCCACTTTTATCGGTAACTACGTCTTGGGCTAGGTTTTGTTAGCGCCTCAAGAAACTTGAACATCCATCTATCTAACATTCCTGCAAGAGAACCACATTGTATCCATACATGTCATAAGAGAAGGAATAAATATAAATATTGTGCACAAGTAGCTGATCCATCATGTATTAGTTTGGCCATAAATATTGTGACTAATTTATTAATTTGGTTCGATCTCATTCATCATGAGAATTCAAGTTCATGTAGATCCCCATAAAAACAGCATTCCAAGTACTTAAATCAGCAAAGATATAATTAAATTTCAAGCAATTCCACCTCCTCAAAGAACCTAAGAGAGTCCATTTCTATCCCAGTGTATAAGCACCACCCTACCAATTTGTTGGAATCTACTTACTTTTTTTAAGTTTAACAAAGCAAACCATTTAAATTGAAAGCTTACCAGTTAGGGCAAATGTGCCACCTAAAACAGCACAAAGACGAGTAATGAAGTGGAGAAAACTGCGCCTTTCTTCTTTGATTGTTACAGTGATAGGGGATAAATCATACAAGAAGTAAACAGCTGCATAAATGGAAAATTGTTCAAAGTTTTAGTATTTAAATCAAGTTCAATTAGGAAATATGATGGAAATTCTAAATAAATCCAACCTGGCCATGATCTATCAAATTCAGTCATAGGGGTGAAATATTCAGTGACAGAGAACTGATTTGTAGGCAACACTTCTTTTGAGATGTATCTGTATTCAGTAGGAACAATCTGCCAACACAAAGCAAAAGCAAAAGTGCAATCACATATACAGGTTATATCAATAAAGGGAAACCTAGAATCAAAACCAATAATCTTCCAGGTCCTTCAAAGAAAAGCTAGTTACAGAATCTTTCCAGGGAAATTATAACATAACAAACTTCACGAAACCTTCTTTGAAACTAAGCTAAACCCTACAGTCAACAACTGAAATCTTCACCCCAAAATACTGTAACATGCAATGGACTTAAATGAGTATCGAACTTGTCAATACATAAGAGGTTGGCTAAGGTTACAGTATCTCGCAAGGGGCTCTAAGGGAACATTGAACAGAAAAGGGAGGAAAAATCAACTTTACACCAAAAGGACATAATAAACACTAAAAAGAATGGTTTCAATTGTCACAACAGAAATGGCGATTTAGATGCATCAAAGAGAATCAACTGTTCACTTTTGACAGTGGTTTAAATCCTGCTTCATGCCTCCCATCCCAAATGCATGAGATATTTCTACTTGGTATTACTATTGCATGACAAGAACAGAAAGGTATGCTAAGTCAAAAAGAGGAGACGCAATGCCGTCAAGCTTTCAAGGAGCGGCCATAGTTATATTGTCCCTCTGGGGTTCAGAGTTAAAGCGTTAATCACTTGAATTAACCTTAGAAAATATATCCTTAACACGCCAGCTGTCAATTCCAACTCAGCATCATGCCCAAGTCAAGAGGGCAGGAACCATAATTATGAAACAGATTTACAGTTTTCCTAACACCCCACCTTAATGTAATATTTGAAAATTCCACTTCCATCGTGCAGAATTCGCACTGTCCCATCTAGAGGGTTGTGAATTCCTGGATATTTTGGGCCAAACGATAAATCATGAATGATGTGGCTTACATTCACATGAATAGAACCTTCAAAGATCTGAAAGTATAAATTGAAGTAATTAGCTTCAAAGAAAAAATTACAACGTTAATGTGCAATTATTAATAACATAAACAAAATAAAAATTGTCATTTAGCCATG
This sequence comes from Erythroxylum ulei, assembly GCA_027564395.1. Classification (NCBI taxonomy): domain Eukaryota; kingdom Viridiplantae; phylum Streptophyta; class Magnoliopsida; order Malpighiales; family Erythroxylaceae; genus Erythroxylum; species Erythroxylum ulei. The sequence goes on along the minus strand of JANITX010000210.1, from coordinate 3,387,354 downwards.
TGGCTGAATGAAGGAGGTTAAAAGCTCCTTCTCTATCAGGATTTCAATCCTGGTAGCACCTTTATGCTTTCCAATGTACCAACAGAAAGAAATTATCAAACATCTTTCAGATTAAAATAGGAACACTAGAAATAATTTTTAAGAAACTAAGTGATCCCCCAACAATAATAGTCCTGACCATTTGAGCAACAAAAATATTTAGGCCATGAACTGAGATATGAAAGTTTCCAGCAACCCTTTGGACATCAAGAACACCATAAACCTGCAAAAGAAATTGAGCCAATAGATAAACGAGCAATGATGACAAATTAGCTTCTGACAATAACAGAAGTACTAAAGGGTAGATACTCGACATCCTTCTCCGTGTGCCAATGCCTGCTTCACATTCTTGATCAATTTTTCAGCCTCTAGATCAAAGCCATGAGTATGATGATTTGATTCACCATCCCCATGATGATCATTGTGATGATCTGATCAGAGTCATTAATGAGGTACCAATTATCTCAACAAGGTCAGAATAGCTAAAATATGTAGGGACTTTGAACTGAATTGAAGCCAGGCCATCTAAGCTACATACATCTTTCAGCATATCGAATAAGTTATACAAGAGAAGGAAGTATGAAAAAACAAAAGAATAAAGACAACATATTAGTCATATTTAACAGCATCCAACTGTGCACCAAAAAGAAATCTTTACCCCATTGATAATTACAGTACTTGGAAAAATAAAATGGATTATTCAGTAAAACAACAACTTCTCCTAAATTTTTCCCATTTTCTCTTATGATTGAACCCCACAGTCCCTACAAAATGGTTATCGAACAAAGAATCCAAGACTAATCAATAGAACATCAAACCCCATCGTAAGCATCTATGAAAAGTTTTTGTTCATCAAAGAAATAATTTAAGATCATGCACAAAAGATCAGACTAATTAATACTACAACGAGGTAAGATCTTACACAAAAAATTAAATTAAAGGTATACATATGACATTTTATTTCTTTTTAATACAGTAAAGGGGATATAACTAATACAAAAGAAACTGTTCAAGAAGATCAATCAATCTATCTATATTGTCAAGGAACTGTAAACTGCTGAGAACATTTCAGTCTAACCACACATGTAAAGCCACCAATGAGCTCCATATGCAGCAAATAAAGCCATAGCATAATCTCCAAAAACATCAATTGAATATGTAAATTAAATGGACAAAAAATATTGCATTTCAATCATCCAAAGGAACAAAAATAGAAAAAGAAACAAGAAAATGATTTCAAAGCTGCAAATTCAAGTCCAATGCATCAATTTCTAAACAAAATAATGAACTCTTAAATGTGAGAAAAATATAGAGGAGGATCTCAAAGTTGGAGGAATATCTGTCAAATCAAACTAGAAAAGAAATGTATAATTCCACAAGCGTACCATGCTTATGACCCTCATGTTCCTTTTCCACAAGGTCTGACAAATACTCAGTGCCAATGATATGACCATGACTGTCAAGTCGAAGCTGCAAAATTTTGACCTGGTCAGGTCAACACATACTATATACTAGAGATAGGAAAAGCTTATTCCATAACTAGCAGTAAAGATACAAGTATTAGCTTATATCCAATACAACTAATACTATTCTTTAAGCATTGCTCTTTACCTACCAAATACTCTTTGAGAAGAGAACAACAAAAATAAGAACAATAAGACTCCAGTAAGTGTCTGTGGGTTACGAAGAAAATGATTCATTCTCCATACAAAAATAAACAGTGAGTGGGGTTCAAACCAAATTCATCAAGCAGAATTGTTCACTCATTTTCTTAACAAGAAAAATAGCTATATCTTACTTTCCATAAGTTTGTATCAAGATCCACTTCATGCTTTCCCGACATGTCAATGGCATCCACACTTAAGACTGCACAAATTAGGTTTTTGGTAATCCAAGATCAAAAGATATGGAAATAAACAAATCAGCACTGCATCATTATCAAAGATGAAACAGATAAAGGATCAAAATATAAATTCACAATCAGTTCAAGAAAATGGCCAACCATCACATGGTAATGATGGAAACGTCATATTGATGTGAATTGGAAGAGTTTCTCCTCGTTTCAGGTCCACAGACATCTGACAAGTACAGGCAACTTCAGATTATATATGTACTTTTACTATATAACAACATATAGAAAATACTGAAGTTATGGATAAGATAACTCATCACATGAACAACAAACTACAGTTTACTGACATCGTGTTTACAAGCACCTATCAAATATGGGAATCTGTAACCACTAATTCATTTTTCCCTTAGAATTGGCAGACAAATGAATTGGAAAATGCATCAAGAATGATTATCTATCAACTAGGCTTTCAATAATGCTATTAGGTAGTCACACCCAAACAATTAGATTTATTTTCGCATAACTGATAATATACATTTTATATTGTTATATCATCAATTCCTATCATATAGATTCAAGAAATGAAGGGTGCTACACAAACCAAGCATGTAAGAATGTTTGTGTTTAACATATTATTGGTTTTGGAGTAAATATAATAATCCATTGCCTTGAAATAGCAAGAAAAAATAAAACTAGAAGGTCACTTCTAGTTGTGGTGATTTAGTTTGACAATTAAAAAAGGCTAGAATTCTCAGGAAATCACAAGATAATAACTTTCATCATCAATTACAGTGTTTTCTTGCAACAGGTTTATAAGAACTATATTTAGCTTATAACCAATTTAAATAGAAGAAATTAACCATATGGTTCTTTATTGTCTCATTTCTACCATTTTTCTTAGGATAGTAAATAATTCAAATTCCAAACATTTTCATAGCTTGCTAATCAAATAAACACAATGACACCAAAGAAACAAAGATTCAACACTTACCTGATGAACTGTGTATGTGCTAAGATAATATGATAGCTCATGAACGAACAAAGTAGCCATTATAACAAGACCAACTACGGAAACTACACAAAAAGGGGAAAAGAGTATCAGGAAATTGACCAATAGAAAACTAACCACTTAGAAATTAACTGAATTTATGATGTTTTTGCATGCTTTGAGCGAACTCAGACCTATAAACAATGCTAATATGCAAGTCACTTAAATTTAAAGTTCGATACAAGATAAGTATAGATTTAACGTGTAAAAAAGAGAGAGAGAGAGAGAGAGAGACTATGGGAGAGAAATGGCAGTAGAAAATTTGGATTACCAAAAGCACCAGATTGTGTCTTCTGCAACAAGTGGTCCTCTGCACGAGGAAACGCATCCAGGCTCTTGATAGCCTGTTTCAATCCCATCTTTCACTTACCCTTTTCTCCCCACACAATAACCAATCAAATTAACCACTTCCCTGCAACAAAATCAAACTATATACTATCAGAATCGCATCCCTGAAACAAATTAAACAAAACTAGTCCATCAAACTAAGATCTTTCCTAACAATCTCACAGAATTAACACCAACAATGCACTGCAGGTCATCGACATCGACCAAATTAAGTGGGAAAAAAGTTATGAAACAATTCATCAAGCTAATGACTATCGATCAAAGTAATGGCATTCAGAGCAGAGAGCACTGTTCTTTTTAATCTCTTTAAACAAATATTCACTTGAAACAGATCAACATGAGAAACTTCATGGGGAAAAAAAAAAGTAAAAACAAACGAGGAAGTGAAGAAAGTTACTGCAAAAAGAGCGTCGAGACACAAAGAAGAAAGGAAGTTCTGGAGAAACTCGGAATTTGACGTCGTTATCGTCCTACTTGCTGCTGTCTCGGGATTGTGTTCAATAAGACAAAAAAATTCACATGCGGTCGTCCTCGTGGTTTTACAGTGAGGACTAGTTGCATTTTATATAAAGATGATAATAATTATTATTAAAAGAAAAACTGTTTGAGCTATATATAAAACGAATTTACTTTTATATAAAACAGATTTTATTATATAAACAATTCTATTAAGAAAAAAAAGGCAATTTTTTAATATTTTAATTATGAAATTTGTGGGAATAAAATTAATATATCATACTGATATGCAAAGAACGTGTTATTAAAATTTGTGAACAAAATCAATTTTAAGCAAGAAAATTGAGAGATAAAAAATGCTTTTTATATTTCTTAAAATGGAAGAAAGATTAGAAATTTGAGAGATCTTAAGTGGAAAATAGAGGGGAACTAACAACAGTCAAAAGGACTGTTGCCTTTGGCTCTGTTCTCACTTCAGGTATCAAAGAAAGGAAAGTATGGCTAGTTTCTTGAAGAGACTGGCAACATCTCCTTCTGTCAGGATTACAATTTTGGCTGCTCTTATTGCTATTATAGTTAGATTCAGTCTTCCCAGCAACTACAACAATAGCACTACTCTTCAACAGGTCTTACCTAACTCTCCTCTCTTTTTTCTTTCATTAACCACTTTTATTTCAATCTAACGGTTCATTAATTTATTTTAATTTTTTTGTTTTAGCACTTTTTGACAGGAAAGTTTTCACCTTTATAGTTATCTATGCTAACCCAGATGTTGAAATGTGCGCTGCGTTGTTCTTAATGTGTTGAAACTGAAGAATTTTGATTTTCCTTCTTCTGGGATTGTTAAAGATTTGAACTTTACTCATCTTGCCCTTGATGGTTTAACTAGTTTGGTTGTGTGCTTTATGTTTGATTAGCTTATTGTTGGTCTTCGATCATTGACTTGATTCTCGCTTCTTGTTGTAGAGATTGTTCAATGCTGAAGTGCTTGCCTTGTATAATGGAACTGATGAATCATTGCCTATACTTTTAGGAATTCTTGGGTATGTGAATGTGTTGTATTTGGCATTTAATACCATCACTGGATGAAATTTACTGTATTTGTATCAGATCGGTGTTTGATGTAACTAAAGGAAAATCTCACTACGGTGTAGGAGGGGGTTACAATCATTTTGCTGGAAGGTTTGTGCTTTTGATTGTTCTTTATGCAACTATTCCAACTTTCACATGTATATGATGCTTCCATGCAGTTAGCTAAAATATTAGTACCAAGTTTGATGTTCTTTGATTTTAATTATGTAATGATTTCACTGTCCTTCATCTGATAATATTTTGTTGAATAAGGCCTATTGAGGACTATATGTAGAGTTTTCTTTCGTAGGTATATTGCTTTCTGTATATCTCTACTCTCATATATTGACAGCTGAAATCTTTATCATTCCTATATTCAGAGATGCTTCACATGCATTTGTTTCCGGAAACTTTACAGGTAATTTTGTTAATTGCTGCCAATATTCCTTTGCTTATCTTCTGTGTTTTAAGAACACAAAATCTTGGCAGATTGTTCTGCCTAATATTGGCATATTATTCTGTAAACTTACTTGCTTACACCTTCTTTAGTATTGAACACCAGAACTTCTGGCCACCACTGGTCAGAAATAGCCTAATTGCTGACTTTTTGATTGAACAGAAAATTTTGAGGAATCAATGAGATAAATGAATTGACTTTCTAATCACATCTTTTTTCTTTGGCCCTGTTTGATTTAGGAGATGGACTCACAGACTCATTGCATGGTTTATCCAGCACTGAGGTAAATTTTGTTTGTATTCTTATTCAGATCTAAATATGCCAAATTAGAGTGTAGACTAAATCAATTTTTAATTAAACGGTAGCATTTAATAGATAGATTAAGCAATACGAAATTTTAGCTTTGGACCAAAAAGTATCTGCGGAATCTTTTAACTCCATGCATACAAGGTAGTTCTGCTCAAAACTTTAAAATAACCAAGTTTAAGAACCATAATTTAAACATATCAATTTTCTGATTGAAAAATGTTTCCATAAGAAAATGACTGATATGATCTGTGAGTTGGATTTTTATTTTTTCCATAAGCATTTTATCATTGAATGTTATAGATTTTTTTCAATTGGGAGAAATACTTGAGAAAAGCAGTGAAGCCAAACATTAGTTAATGCAGTTTAAATAATTGATGAGAAGGTGGTCAGGACAAATCTTGCTTAAGAACAGAAATCATTGAATTTCTGAAATCACTACTTTCAATGGGTGTATATGAACTGCTAATGGTCAACAACTTGACAACTTTTTCATGGTGAATAGCAAGTCTCTGTGGTTCTCACTTTCAGAAAACTTTTCTCCATTCATCCCTCCTATAAGAGTTACTTGGATGTATGATTTACCTTAAAGAATCTCACTGATTGCATGTAGAGAGAAGCTATCAGTACTGCACTGGCATGTCATGTTGAATTGGAGATAGTATTAGGATCAGCTGCCTTGCCTTTTTTTGCTGAAAGTCAACAGAGTTGCTAAAGATGCCCTTTTAAATTATTCAACATTTACAGGTGAAGAGTATTGTTGATTGGCGGGACTTCTACTTCAGAAGCTATACGTAAGTGGCCTTATTCATGCCTATACACATACATATATCCTTAGAGAAACCAAGTTCATATGCACAGGCAACCGTCACTTACAATCTAACTTGTAATGACCCCGTATTTTGTTTTCCTAACGGAGAGAAATTACATAATGCAATCAAGTAATTACTCAGTTTTTATCTAGTATTGTTCTTCAGTTTCTGAAAAGACTTTGGTTTATCTGTTTAGTTTGTAAATAGACAACAATTTGCATATGTTTGTTTTCAATTGAATCATTTCTTTTTTCTATTTATGTATTTACTTGGAGTTCTGTCTCTAAATCTGGGTGAAAACTTTGCTAGCTGTTGGAGATAATATATAACCAAATAAAATTTACTTTATATCATACTGTATTTTTCCAGAGGAAATTTGGTGAAGCTGCTGTCTCCAAGAATGGTGACATTTTGGATATAATGTGAATAATGATGAGAATAACTAAGAAAATGCAGCACAATTTCATTTTCCAGGTTATATCTGCTTGTTTCTGTTGATAATTATTTTTCTGTTGGGAAATAGAATCATGTCATTGCATGCTTGATATCTTGTTGGGAAGGGTAGTATGATGACCGGTTCTGAACATGTCTTATACATTTATCTGTTTTGGAAGTGGGAATTTAATTATCATATATGGAACCCTGTGATATTCTACAATATGTCCCCTTGTACCTTTACCTAAGTCAGCACTCTGTATCAATATTTTTCAAGTTTTTTGTCAGAATTATCCTAACACACAGTGACTTCTAGGATTGCATGATTATTTGTGGAAGATATGATTTTGTGGAGCACAAATTGTACGAATGAGGCCAATATTTTGGATTTTTCTCATTCTTTAATTGCTGATTGTCAGATTTGTTGGTAAACTGGTTGGTCGTTATTATGATAGTGAAGGAAATCCTACTAAATCCTTAAAAGGAGCAGAAGCAAAGGCTTCAAGAGGTGCTCAACTCTTGGAGAAACAGAAAGTTGAAGAAGCCAAACAACCTAGTTGCAATTCAAGATGGAGTCAGAATGAGGGTGGAGAGGTATGCTTCTCTTTGAAAATTAAATTTCCACGTCAATTTCTATCATAATGCTGATGCAAACTGAAATACAGTTACTAAGCAAAAAAAATTCATATAAACTTGAAGAAAGAAAATAAAAGGTATTCAATATTGGTTTTCGACAAATTATTCATAGCAATGAAAGATGTCTTCAGGTTTATAATTTACAGAACTAGGAAGGTTGGTTTGTTTCAATGTGCTGTAGCAGAATTGTTCTGTTGATATACGATTTATCGAAACGGGTAAAATTTCCTTATGAACTATAGTCCATAGATTCTGAAATTACTAACAAGTATTGAAGCATTTGTAGAGGGTGTTATGTAGCTTTACAAGCAATCATCTAATCCAGAAGTTCAGCCATGCACTTACTCCTTTAGTACAAAATTTCACATGTCAAGAAACTCAGAATCATAATTAGAAATTTTTGGATGGTGGAACCAATTTTAAACTTGTGTTTTGTTAAATCGCAATATCCAAGCTTTATAGTCATGACTAGTTTTGAGGAGTGTGGTTGACTCTCTGAAAATTGTTGTATTTCTCTAAAACATTGCCATGCCTTGGATAAGCACATCTCTATGAAGGTATTTTTACATAGGCTTTTTATGTGCCACTTTGCATGATCATATTCAACAGAGCACATAATAGATGACAATTCTTTTTAACTCAATGAACTTTCTTACTTCTGATATACCATGTCATGTATTGGGAATATACTCCTAAAAGTTTGTGAAAGGTGATTTAACAATAGTTTGTGATATGATTATGTGGCTGCACACCCAACCTGTAGATATCATAATAAGAAGACATAGGCTTTCTTCTTGTGACGTTAATTTATGTTAAGCTTTAATGCTGGTGCTAGGTCTGGTGTGATAATGGATTTCCAAGGTTAGTTCAGCGACCTGTAGAAATTGCCCTGACAGGGAAGATGAGCAAGCGATGCGCATGTTTTAGTGAAGATCAACTAAGCCAGTCAGGGCTGGAAGTGTATGAAGGTTGTGATTATCATGCAAAAACCTGTCGTGTCTGATTCAGGATCATGATATATTACTTGAAATGATTTTCCATAGAGTCATAAGCCATTAGATCAAAGGAGGTTTTAACAAAGAACTTGGACAAACTAGATTAACTCCAGTTTTACTCCATGTAACAAATTTGTTTTCGTACCACCACTAAGTGAGCTTGGATTTGTTGTATTTTAAAGTTGAAACTAATGCATCCGTGAGGTGATTGCTGGAGAGTCTGCATTAACATGATGTAAATAAACTGGAAGTTCGGAAGCATAGATTGTCAAGAATGCAAGTTGTAAATGGAGGAAAGATGTTTAAAAGTGGAGAGACATTAGGGAGAGCTCCATGTTTATTCAATCTCTTTTGTTCATTACTTAATACTAATACGCAGATTGTGAGCTATAACAATAAATCCCTCATTTGGAAGCGGAGTCCACTTTTGTCAGTAAAATATGCATTAGAAAATCCGCCGCCGCAGTTAGATGGAGCAGAACCAAACGTGACACTCGTCGGCAAGTTCAGAAATGGCATTAACCTTCAGATTGTCATAAGTAATAATTTGCCTCCTTGAAGCACTTGCAACCCAGAGGTTGGCCTTCCGTGCTGGCAGCCATTCCCAGAATCACCTTAACTGAGTTGTGCAGCATGGCACCAATGGCCTGCTTTCAGAACCTTTCAAGTAAGTGTATCACTTTCCGAAACCCACAGCTGCTCTGCCACATTCAAACACATCCGGACCAAGATGGGCGAAGTTCAGTGTGAACTGGGCTCCTTCTTTATAACCCGTTTTCAGTTCTGCTGCTACCAGCAGAAGTATCATAAAGGCAACAATAACATTTATGCTGGTCTTCATGGTGGAGTAATGCTGTATAACAAATGCAGAATGGAAGAGTAGAGTACGTATACGATTACGTTGGAGGACATAATGGTGGGCCGAAAGGTGGTTAGTTTGTTAAAGAGGAAGAAGTTTATTTGCACGGCTCAATACCATCAGAACTTGAGGTTATGGCTGCCATGCAAAGGACGCTGGTGTTTTAGTATTTAAAGAATGTTCTCTAACCGAAGTATCAAAACAAAAAGAAAGCGAACTTTGTCACTTTCTGCAAGAAACCATAAAATAATTAATTATGCAGAATATCAAAGTATCTCCAAGTATAACAACCCCAGTTACAAAATTATGACGCTGACATCAGGCAAAAGAACGTAGAAACATGCAAGAAAAGAGAAATCAGGCAATCAGAATCTGAGATTATAACCTAAAAGAACATACAGAGCATACTTTTTCAGTTCTCATAACTTCTTTTTCCACCATATGGCATAAACAAAATTCTAATAACACCACCACTCACCATAAGTTTTTATACAACCAAGTAAACCTGGCAAACCAAAAGCCTTGCCATCTCAAAAAGAACCAATCCATTAATTTTAATCCACATAAAGGAATAACTATCCACAAATATACCAACACTGATTCATAGATATATTCATGCTCTTTAACATTCTTATGCTACAAGGGTGAGTAGTTATTCTGAAGAATGTTTCGCTGCAGCTGCTGGTTTCTTTCTTGCTGTCCAAAACGCAGTGAAGTACCGATTCTGCAAAAGGCCACAAGTTACAATTTCTCAAAGCAAATTCCAGATGTGTCATAGTTGAAAGTAAATTAGATAGAACAATATGTAATCAAAACAGCCCTAGACAAACTGCAGACTGCAAGTGAGAGCACCTTTAAGAGAGCAAAAACAGAAGGCTTAATCTTGCTGTTTAATATGGCGTAGACACGGAGCCTGCTAAGTACATATTGAATGAAAAAATAAAAAATGCAACTCTTAACTTAAGTCTAACCAAATTTTCTTGTAGTATCATCTTTGAAAGCAACCTTTTGTAATTTAAATTCTCAAATGTCCGCTTTGGTATGACAATTATCACTTTTGGCTTAGATGTTTTGGTTAAAGCTCAACCATTAGCTTGGAGCACAAGAAGCGTACTTCAAATGACATAATGTGCAATGTCACAACTATAGAAGCTTACCTGCATCATTGATCGAGGATTTGTTGTGTAAGTTGTCTCAATTGTTCTTTCCTTCTGCAAATCATGAATTCTCAAGTTTTTATGACATGTCATAATTACAAGCAGAAAAGAAAGGTATGAAGGAGTCCAAAGATGTACCTCGAACTGAAACCCAAAATGCAACGCAACTCTTTTTACATCTTCCAAGCTCAATTCAATTGACATGTCCTAAATTGAAATAATTTAGAAACAAATCATCAGTATAAAAAAAGGGCTAGCATGATCAACTGTGTAAAAAGATCTAGGTAATTTGCATGTAAAGGCCATCGAAGCTTACGTCTTCTTGTCCATACATTTCAGCAAAATGATATAGTAAAGGTCCCAAATTTATCCACACCTGTTGTACAACCAAGTTGACTAGACTAAACCCAATGCAAAAGATATGGAGGATTAATAATACAAACTCAACAAACCAAACTTACTCCCCCATCTTTCAGAATCCTGGATATGATTTCAATGTATTCCACTATATTGTGTGCAGTATCAATGAAAAAGCATGTCACAACTGCATCCCAACCTCCTGCATTCAACACAAACTCCCTACATAAGAACTGAGTAGAATGGGTTAAAAGCACCTGTAGCATCAATGTTATGGTAAGTTGAGTTCGCAATATGAGAAATTGAGATCATGCCTATTTTATAAGACCATACCATTATCTATGACCATACCAAGAAACATACGAGAATATCACCTAACAGCCTACAAATATAGACTACATTTCAATGATTATTCCCACAGTTTGAAGAACCAAGAATACAAGATTCAAGGACAAACAACTTCTCTTACCAACTTGACTTGGGTCACTATAGACTTCAACAAAGTCACCACCACACATAGAAAAGCCTTCAGTTATCCCAGCACTGCTTGTGATAAAAGTCACTCAAAAATTAAGGATAAGAACATGACGAGAGACTATGTCAGTTGGACAACCTGTAAAGCATTTGCAGTTGAAAAGGTGATGAAAACAAGTATAACATGTGAAAATACCTTGCTGGATGAATGTCAGGTATTGAAACTGGACGAAGTTGATCACTATCTGAAAGCGAGTTACAATTGCTATGGATCCAAGGATATATGGTCCATTCCCCAACAACTTGTGTGCTAACAAAATCAAAGTAGTCAAAGTAAAATAATGCTCAACTTGCCACCAATTAGATCTCGCTTACCTGTAAAAGAATGCATATGCAGTGGAAATTTAAAGACAGTGGCCAAAAGCACAGTTCTTACCGATTAAGAATAAAACTTGAGCATATCATCATATAGTATGAAAATTCATTTCCCTGGCTGACAAAACCTGTTTAGAAATAGACAACCACCGAATGAACAAAACTTCAGATTGGTAAAATCTGGAACAAGGCATCAAATTTACATACCCAAACATGATATCTCCAAGGCCAATCTTCCAAGTCCAGCACCAGGAACTAAACACATAGGAGGGCTGTTCAATAGAATTCAAGGGTATATAAGAACTATGATTCCTGTAGGAAACCAACAATGAAAAATCTAAATGCTATAACTATTAAAAAAGAAATGTGGCCCTAAAATTGAAATTTAAGGCCACAATATAGAGTACCTTTCTCTAAAGCGATTGGGGAATAAAGAATTAAGCTCTTCAAGAATAGGCTTGTAGCATTGATCACGTTCTTTTTTTCCCTGTGTTACAGCCAATAACAGATAAAGTTTACCAAAGTTATCCTATGCTTGAAACTGAAAATTCAGAAGTGATGCGCTATTACCTCTGCAGCCCAGTCTCTTACTATATTTCGTATAATACAGCGAACCTAGTAAAGTAAAAAGCATGAAGAATCATCACAAGCTCTATAGACACATTTATACATGTACGTATGCATGGACATTCTATAAAATCACATTATCTAGATACTATAATTACTGAAGTACAGAAAGAAAACTGGTGAGCTTCCAAGCAATTTCATATATATTTTATTGGAGAAATACAACTGGAGATCTCATGGTTCATAGCATGTAACTGTAGATGCTCTTGAGTTCTTTATTTCTTAAATGAAATCAACGAGTTCACCAGCAATTCACAACTTAATCATGCATTTGGTCGTCAGTATCTCAAACCAACAATTAAATTAGTGATTCATTGCCTTTTATTTTTAAAAATTGTTTGTATGTAGACATCAGTTTCAAATTCCCATCGATAATTTGTTCCAGAGGAAAATAATTCTAAATCCTAGATATGCAACTATGACAGAAAAGCATAACACACCATGCAGAACTACTTTTCTAGTCATGTGAGTACATCGAATCTTATTGAGAAAACTCTTAATTAGGAAAACCACTGCCCACTAATTTCAGCAATATTCATTGTATTTCAGCAAAAAGAAAAAAATATACCTTATCAACATCAACCAAAGGCACATTCAATTGAAGTGATGGATCTAACCAATCATGAGTTGATGAGCAGGCCTGACAAACATGAGAAAATGAAAATTGGAAAGGAAAATTAGATAAAGTTCAAAAACATGTGTTGCTCAGAAAAGAAATGAGAAAACAAAAATAGAAGTATTCCACACGTATTTGCGATTCAGAGATCCTAGTCACCCTGAAAGCAACAAAAATTGACACAGACTAATGCTGATATGTTAAGAATTTTTCACTCGCATCTCTGTCACGGGTGACCACAGCTTGATAGGAATTTACTTTATATTTGATCAATCAAAAGGTCAATTTGTTTGGCTACACCTACAAGCAATAGCTTAAGGTTACATTAATTCTGTTATGGTGGCCACTTCCAGAATGCTTAACAAAATAAAGGAATGAAAGTTTGAATCATTAATCAATATCCAAAATTTCTCACCATAAGTAAATAAATATTATACATCAGATAAGTATTTATACATGTCTAAGGGTGCAAGTACCTTCTCTTCTATTTCACATATAAGCTTGGACGAGTGCATTTTCTTAAAACATAAGAAGTTGTTACCATTCCTTCAATTGCCTTCATATAGTACCATAAAGAGTTCTAACCTTTTCACAGGATCAATTTAATTTGAACTTGAAACTAATGTGAGTAAATGGAGGGCAGACAATCAAGATTTATAACAAGGTTAAGATGCATGAAGCCCATCAACTCATTAATGCTTCAAAACAAGGAAGAAAGTATAATCATCAACAATCTTTTTTTCCACTTAAAGTAAAACAAGCAAACGGAACAATACATTTTCATTGAAATCGATAGCATCATTTCCACTGGATTCAACTGCAACTTTGTTATTTCCCATGTCTTTTGGAAAACTTCTGATAGTAGAGTCGTGGCAACTTTCTGCTCGCACCTCCTGTTGTTATCTACAGAAGTCAAACTTTTTATGAAAATGAAATTAATCAAATCTAAGAGTAGCAGTCACTATGCGAAATGTTGCACTATCTTGCAAAGACCTCATTATTAATCATATGATCCAGCATCTTGCACTTTGGACTATTTCGTTCTCCATGAAAGGTTTCATCAGCTTTGGCACAAGACATTCTTCTAGAGGCTGAGTCTGACTGACAAGTGAAGCCATCCACCTCTCTGGATAAGAGATTTTCGTTTGGAGCCTGTGGCTGTTCAGGGTTTGAGTCCTCACAGCTGTCCACATCGAGGCTCATATCTATAGGCGGATCAAATGCCTGCAACAAAATTATTAATGTGGCATACTAGATATGACTTGTTTTCTCAGTAATATAATATCAGACAAGATTAATGCTCAATAGAACACCCAGAAAACCAGAGGCAGCATATAAAATAAGAATAGAAACAAGTTCCATATGCATCTAAAATCAACTAACCTGAAGCATGCTAAATATGAAATAAGAGTTTATAGATATACACCTGCAAAAATCCAAGCAAAAGCATTTAGGATACATGACAGATAAACCAAGGAGTTTGTTTAAGAGCATGATAACCTATTTCTTCGGATGCAGGGAGATACATATGTACTATGTGAGCATAAGAAGAATCTAATGTGCCTTGTGTGTGTGTGTCTGTGTGTCTGTGTATGTGGGTGCACCTGCGTGCGTGGGTGTGTGTGTGCGGGTGTGTGCACGCACGTGTGTGCGTGCATGGGTGTTTTGGTGCAGGTGCGCGCGCGCACGTGCGTGCATGTGTGTGTGTGTCTGTCTGTCTGTCTTTATGTGTGACTATATGCATAGGATAAAGAATTCCTTTAAATAATGATATCACTAAACTACAACTTATTTGCAATGTATATTTATTCCACGGACTTTACCCCGTGTGTGATACGACACCTCCAACACATTAGGAGTCTTATTATGATTAGGAGTCTTATTTTTTATTACGATTAGAAGTCTATCTTTTATTACGATTAGGAATCTTATCTTTTATTACGATTAGGAGTCTATCTTTT
>JANITX010000210.1:3307936-3324050 GCA_027564395.1 Erythroxylum ulei | reverse complement strand
AATAATAATAATGAAGATGATGATGATGAGTTTAATAATATAATTAAGAATAAAATTGCTTATGTAGGGGAGGGGTATAAATAGTAACTACTAGATTGGAATGAAAATTTGATACCCGCTCCTTTTGGAGGGTTTAGTAGATTCCTAAACATAATGGAATAATTCCATTCTCTTGGAATTGAAAACCTCAAAGCAAACACTATCTTTTGCAATTATTCCATTCTTTCATTCCCAAACTCTCAAACCAAATGCCCCCTTATTCCCTAACATGGCAACAAATTTATAATAATTTGGAGTCAGAGATAGACGATACATCTATAAAAGTAAATGAGATATGACATTCAAATATCGAGTCTCAACTTTCAAAACTAGTTTCTCTTGTTAGAAAAGTAATACTTTAAAAATCCAACAGGACATCAAACTAATCAAAGAAAAGTGTTAAAGTTTAAAAATTCAATCAGTATTATTAAAGTTGGATCGGTTGGTCAGTTCAATTTTTAAAATAATGTAGAAAAGTAGCTTTAAGATATGTTTGATAGTTAAAGGTCTATGGCATACAATTCTAAAGCACTCCCGTGATAAGTGCCAATAAATTTAAGAAGTTGCAATTCCTAGTGTGAATGTGATAAGTAGGTTTGGTAGCCAAGGAAATATTGTTGGGAAATCAGATCAGGATCTGATCTTGGCTGTAGCAAAATAATTGTAATTTTTTTTCGCAAATTAGTTTATTAAAAACTAAGATCACATTAATTTTATAAAATGATTAACTCATAAATCATAATAAAGAGGAATCATAATTTATATCTTATTTCGAAGCTTGAGTCGTATCCTTTAAACTATTTATGAAATTGATCTATCTTAACCATTGTAGCCATATAAGCGTCTGACCTCTAATGTTATCCACAAAATTGATTCAGAGAACTTTATAATTATCACAAAGAGAGTTAAGTAAGAAGTGCTAGTTCTATAGAGCTTAAGCATATTTATAATATGTTTTAAATATTTTAGTAATTTAATTGAAATTAAATTTTGATTTTAATTAAACTTTAATTAGAATTACAAATAGTTCCAATTAAATATTAATTTTGCCTAAATAAGATTCAATATCTTATATTGATCCTTATTTATTAAATATCTCATATTTAATCATAAAGTTTCTTAAACTTTACAATCAAGTCTAACTTGATTAAATTTACTTTGTTCTCTTCAATCCATTCTTTATGTGAGATCCATTAGGTTCTTAAATATGTTGGCAATGATCATAAATTATAATTATAATTTATAATTACAATTAGATAAATTAAAACTCCTTTTAATTTATCTTTAATTCTCCAGTTAAACAATTTATAATCACAGATCAAGATTGAGGTCTAGTAATACATCATGACCACCTAATATTTAGGAATGTCAAAGTGGTTTTGACTAACCTTTTTATGCATGAATTTTCTATATAATTTAATCACTTTATTATACAATTTTCTGATTAAACATAAAGCATATATTTAATGTCTACTATATTTTGAGTCCAATCATATTAGTTCTCTGTTATTAGCTATTGATTCAATTAATGATAATTGTAAATTATTTATAAAACATTGTTCTACCTTAGTCAAGGATTTCCTAAATCAATACTAATTGAGAACAATAAAATATTCTCCCTAATTACTTTAAGGTGATGAATCCTATCTTGATCACACAAATACCTCTATATAATTCATACAATATCCATTTTCTGCGACCCATGATTGAATAGGTCATAAGTAGTGTCAAAACATAGCAATTTTTACATAAGATAACTTTAGTAACCTCAAGTCAAAGGATCACTTATACAATCATCACAATGAGAATTTCATACACATACAAGAAATGTTCCAAAGGGATTTCTCATATCGGGTCTGTTTAGTGAACTTGTTCTCTATCAAGAACTCACATGTTTGTTTAAATATTTTCATACTTTAACTTATGAGATCGACTACTTCCTTTATAAGGAAAAAAACATGTGCTAGTCTTTTACATTCTATTGATGTCCAATCTTAATATAACAATGACTATGAGCAATTTAAGGATAATACATAAATGTAATATGAATTTCCTAATTATAATCTCATTATAATTTCATTTGCAATGTATAATTATCCTATGGACTTTGAAAATTTGAAAGGATATAGTTTCACAAAAATTTTGGTTCAGTCGTAGTTACTTTGAACTATATTTGTGGTTGCTTGATATAAAGCAATTGTGTCAGCAATTGTAAATTTTCTAGCACAAACAAAAACAGAAAAATTAAATGGGAAATAAACAAATCAACCCCTGAGATTTGGTAACGTAGTTTAACACATCTTGCCTAAGCTTGCAGAGCCCTCACCCAGCTTAAGCACTTTCACTAAGGAAAAACAATAGTTTTACTCAAGGCATTATAATGCTAACTCACCCATCGCTTGACATTATCTCTCATTCTCACAACTCGTGAAAGTAAATCATTCCCAATAACACAGTCAACTCGTGCTAATTTCAACCGAAGATTTTCACAAGGATGTTTGATAATAAAGATAAGAATTAAACAATTTAAGTGATTAAAACAATAAGGACATAAACAAAGACACTTGAGATAAGAAATCAACTCTCCTAAATATGCAGTTTCATCAACGAAAGAATGAGAAGCTGTCTACCAAGAAATTTGTTGTGAACCTTTAATATTGACACTGAAACATCCCACGCACAGTAACCATAAAAACTCAACAAAACAATAAATGTTTCGTCACCGAAACATTAAACCAATAGGGCTTCAAAACACACGAAAATTGCTAGGATTTTCACCAAAAACAATACTTGGACGGACCAGAAAATTCACGCCACCAGTTAAGAAAACACAGCCACACAAATCATCAATCGGATATATGTTTCATTATTGAAATATCACAAAATACAGTTGCACACTTGTCATAAATAATTGTAGTTTTTCCCTCACAAAAACGATAAAGTAGTAGTCCAATTATTCACCCACATGTGTAGAAAAGCAATTGCTAAGAATAACTCAATTACTCACACAAAACAAAGAAACGCAGCTGCACACGGCCTTACTACAAGTTTTTTACTGCCAAAAAAACACACTTCTTCAGTCCAAAAGATTACATAAAACCTAACAGAAATGCAACTGCAAATCGTCAATCATAATCTCCACAAATTCAGCTACCTTAGATAACCATTATCACCAAAATACGCTTCTCAAAAATAGCTACAAAAATCACCAAAAATTTGCACACTATCTTTATTTACATATGGTGATTTTATCCCAAATAGTAAATCCTATCTTCAATAGGAGTTTATCTTTCATGTAATTTTATCTTCAAGAGTCCCACATCAGGTAGAATAATCGTCATAGTGGGATTCCACAAATAACCAACAATGTCCAATTACAATTAATGTCCAAAATGTCATTAACACATATCTTAACAGACTTTATCATATACATTTAAACATGTACAAGATAAAATACCTTTAAATAATTGTCACTAACTTCAACCACACTGATTAGCTATAGGGTATAAACCAACAAATATAACTCCTATTAAAACCAATACAAACTTGATTAAAAGACCACCCAAAATTGAGATATAGACAACTTAGTAACCATTTGCAACATCAATCTTTTAGTTACAACAAATTGGCCCCTGTATCGAACCAAACATCAAGCTCAAGTGTGTCTTTGGAGTGAATAGTGAAAACTTTAACCACTAACATACAAACATTCTATTAAAAATAAGAGTCAACATCTAAAACTTAGAAATCCAAATTTCAGAACTTACATACATCTACATTGAATCAAATGGAGGCTAATAAAGGGAAGCTAACATCTCAAGCAAAAATTAACCTAAGAGAAAATGCTAATGCCACAAGTTTTTGAAATGGCAAGGAAGTACAGGCTGCCCTGTTGAATTCAGTTGAAAAGGAAAAAGGAAATGAAACCAATAATCTTAGACGCACCATTTGAAGAGGTAAGTAGTAAACATGTATTTCCTGATTCAAAAATTTTGGTTACACCTCTATTTTCTAGCAGTTTGGCAAAAACAAAGAAGGAGAAGGTAGATCAAGAAATTTTAGAGACATTTCGTTTTAGTGTTTCACCGGTGAATGCCATCAAGCAAATTTCAAAATATGTCAAAATTTTCAAGCAACTATACGCCACCAAAAAGAAACTAAAAACTGACGAGAAACTAAAGTTGAAGAGAACGGTTTCCCGATCATTCAAAGTAAATTACCTTAGAAAAGTAAATGCTCAAATATGTTCACTGTATCATGTGTGATCGGTAACAATATTATTGGAATGGGGTGTGCTCGATTTAGGAACATCAATAAATATTATGCCACTCTCAATTTATAAGATTTTTAATTGGTACCTTTAAAGAAAAGAAGGGTATAATAGATTGGCCTAATTCATATCTTGAAGGCATTATTGAGGATGTTGTAGTTAAAGTAAACGAACTATTTTTTTTCCACGATTTTCACATTAGTGATATGAATGATGAGTTTTCATCAAATTTAAGTCATTTTGTTACACAAACCATGCACGAAAGCAACAGTAGCTAAGATTAATGTCCATAAGAGTACTTTATCTTTTGCGCTTGATAAAGAAGTAGTAGCATTTAATATTTTTGATTCTACGAAATATACAGAAGACTCTGCATCTAGTTTTTATATTGATATTATTGACCCAATTATGCAAGATTAAATTGAGTAAAATTTTATGAAGGATGATTTGGAATTCATATAACAACATAGCAAGACAGAAAAACATGCAAAGCAGACGTTAAAGAATCACTTGTCTTTACTCTTTACATTCATTACCCGAAACGCCAAACATGTTGGTTAATTCACCTTTACAATTACCGAGTTCCCATAAAAGGGTTTTGCCTTTTGTGGAACAGGCATCAAAGTTTGATTTGAAGGCTTTGCACAAGCAATTGAAGTGTTCACTTAGGAGAGGATGAAACCTATCGGTAATTATTGCAAATGCCAATTAGCAAAAGCTATTGTGGGGCTTTAAAGGAATACAGGACATCAATTAAGTGAACATTAGCAAACATAAAAGGGATCAAGCTTGCAATATGTATACACCTAATTTTTCTTTAAAATGATGCCAAACTAGTGAGAGAGTCTCACTGCAAATTAAATCCAACCATAAAGGAGGAGGTCGACATGAATGCTATTTTGAAGTTATTAGATCAAGACAACATCTTTCAGATTGTGCAATGTGATAGGTACATTTTAAATATATATAATGACGAGGTTTTTCTCTGATTTGATTAAAAATTGCATGCAAATTTTTATGGGTGATTTTTCTGTTTATAAAATTGTTTTTATCAATGTTTAGAATAATAGGCTAAAGTTTTAAAGTGTTGCATTGGCACAAACTTGTATCTAAATCATGAAAAATATCATTTTATGGTCCATCAAGAAATAATTTTAGATTATGTAGTTTCAGATAAGGGTATTAAAATCGATAAGACTAAGTTTGAATTGATGGCAAGCTTACCATACCCTACTAATGTGAGGGAAATTTATGGTTTTTTTGGGCATGCATGTTTTTATGGATGGTTCATTAAAGATTTATCAAATTTTGCATAACCATTGTCAAAGTTTTTTTTTGAAAAATGAAAAAGAATTTTAATTATAGTAAAAACCAAATCTAAGTTATAACAAGTTCATGACTTTAACCCTACCATCATATTGCAATATGACCAAAAACAAGAACTGCCTAAGTAAGGTAGTATAACTATCTGTAAGATAGACAACAAAAAGAAACAATTATAGCCATCACTTATGTTTCATTCTCATGGAAAAGCTCATTCATGATTTCTAGTTTATGAGGGTCCTTTAACCCCTTAATGCTTCACTATTTGGGGGAAGCCCCTTATATTTTGAGATTTGACTCCTATCTCCTGATTCTCAGTTTGTCCAATAGTTGCTAATGGAGTTAGCATATTGGCCTAATCCATCTGACAATACTCCAAATACTGGGTGGTGAAATCAGTCGCTCTACTATCTAGACTCTCTATATTGTCTGCATTTGAGTTGTCAAGAGTTGGTTGTTCCTGGGAAATATTTGTAACAACTTGTTCGAAACTCAAACCAACTAACTGATTATCATTGTCTACAACCTGAACCATTTGTGTAGCTAGAACACCATTAATTACACCTACAACATCATTAAGCATGCCCACCACAACAATACTAGTATTTTCATCCGCTACAAGAAGGTTATCTTTAACAGCCTCAACATGGATTGTATCATAAACTACACCAGTAACAGCAACCATTGCACATTCAACAGCATCAACCATACTATTAACAACTTCTACAACACTGCTAATGCTATTATCTACTTCCGCTAAGGGTGATTCATAGACAACTCCCCTGTCTTCATTTATTGCACCATTCTTAGAATCAACTACCCCAGAATCAAGTAACGCATCATGCCATTTAGTTTGAAAAATCTTACCTCTAGGCTTCCATGCTTGTTATCATTCGTCAGTTTCCAGGGATAGGAGATAGGTATGACAATATTCTCCAGTTCACCCTTGTCAGTCACCTGAAGAATGGGAAGTGGATCAGAGGCATTTTTTGATACTTAAACGCACATTTTTGCATTGCAAAGTTTTTCATCTTTGCAGTTTGGGAATCCATACAAATGGGTATACCCAAGGATCTAGTTATATAGTTAAGACCCTTAATGGTCTAGAACTCCATTAGTACATTATAAAACTGTACCCATAGTGGCAAGGTGTCTATCTGACCTTTGTTCATTTCCAGTCCTGGTTTCCATTTCTAGATGAAGAGGGGTTACCCTCCGACATGCCACAGACCCTACTCAATAATCTCGTCAAGGTTGGTGCTATCGGCAAACTTGAATAGAATGGAGTCATCTTCCCTGAGCATTGCTTTCACAAGTCCCTTCTTTCCCCATCTTGATTTTTCTTAAGCATTAACTACCAGAAATGCAGGACGCTTGGACCAGAAGAAGCCTATCAGAGACATGGACTAAGCTCTGGCTCCTACCATTAACAGTTCGACCGGTAAAGATACAACTCCATCCTTTAGCACATTTTGATAGTGCTTGAGTGTTCCCTTGTGGTGGATGGTCTTTAATTTGTTCCTCTATGCTCCGGCTAGATTGGATGTGGCCGGATCTTTTTCTGCAATTTCATGGTGGCTAGGGAGTTTACCATTGCAATTAGCTACCGAGTAAGACACTATTGATTCTTTGGTAAGCACAAGGAAATCGACTTCTGATATGGACGATTCCCCTCTCTCAATGCCAGAAAGGGAGGCCAGAAGGCCTGCCATTGAGGCTGTAGCCTCAGAGACGAGGGAGGTAGGTAATAAATGGCGACTATGGTAGGGCTTGAAATGGGAAAAAGAAGGATAAAGGGATAAGTTTAGGTGAAGAGAGAGGGTAGAGGTTTTGGGGCATGAACAGTTGAAGTTCTTCAGATGGATCTGGTCGCTTCGGATCTGGAAAGATACAGAGCGGATTTGCTCCCCCTCATGCCTCTGACACTCCCAGGCGCATGCCTCTCGTTAGATTGCCTCTTATTTTTCTTATCGACTATGGAAATATTGATGGTTGGGTCTTATAACCATTGTCAAGGTTATTGTAAAAAGAACATGCCATTCAACCTTAGAGAAGATTTCGAGCAACTTTGGACAAATTAAAAGCATTGCTCACTTTGATATCTACTGTACAGTCACCAAATTGAGATATGCTCTCTGAGATTATATATGACACAAATGAATACATTGTGAGAGTTGTACCATACAAAGAAATAGAAAGAACAATCATATGTCATTTGCTATGAATCAAAGATGTAGAATTTTGCTTAATGCAACTATTCTGAAAATTTTTGAAGGATGTAGTTTCATAAAATCTTTGATTTGATCTCATTTGTTTCTAGCACAATCAAAAACAAAAAAATTAAGCGTACAAATGTAAATCAACATCGAAATTTGTTAACGCAGTTTGACACATCTTATCTACATCTGTGGGGTCTTTATCCAGCTCAATACTTTCATTAACAATAATAGTTTTATACAAGACTTTACTGAGCCAACACCACTCAACCCTTGACACTATCTCTCGTCCTCACAAACCGTGAAAGTATTTCACACCTGATAAGACGACCAATTTGTGTTAATCTCAACAAAGGATTTTCTCAATAACTTTTTAACGAAAGACAATAAACACACAACCTAAGTGATTAAAATAAACAATGAACATAAATAAAGACACTTAGGAAAGAAAACAACTTTTCTAACAATGTAGCTTCATTAATAAAAGAATAGAAAGTTGTCCACTAAAAAATCTGTTGTGAAGCTTCAATATCGTCAATGAAAAATCTAACGCACAACAACAGTAAAATCACCATAAAAAAAACATTTCATCACCAAAATGTTGTAGATGATGGAGCTTCAACCACACGAAAAACTTCTTGAGTTTTTCCATAAAAATATGCTACAAAAATCGAAAATCACCAGGATGAACAGAAAAATGCAGCTCCCAATCTGGAAAAAAACCTTCGAAAATTAGATTTCAAAAATCACACAAAGACCCCAAAAATCCAATTATCGAGTCACCACATCCTTATCAGTTTTTCCCACATAAGACAACAACAAAACAACCCCAATAAATCACACAATAGGCAGGTGAAACTTAGCAAAAATCTGCATTTTTTTCACTACCAAAAACCCACCACTTCAGTCCAAAAAATCACACAATCACCAATGGAAAAATAGCTGTGTCGACTTCCAATAAACAATGATAACTCAAGAAAACATAGCTGTTAAAAAATACTCACTAAACCACAAAGATCAAAGAGAACAATGCTGCTACAATATATGGATCAATGATCAACGTAAACTTGGCCAGCTACATAGCCTCCTAATCAACAATGACAACTTAAGAAAAACACAGTTGTAAGAATTTCACATAATCACCAAAAATTCCATCCACAAAAGTCACGTGAAAATTCAGCAAAGATAAAATTATATCTTAACCCAATCAACTGCTAAATGTCAAGTTAGATTTCCAGAAGATAACCATTATCAAATTTCATCTTAAGTAGGATTTGAAACTTATCAAACTTGTCTAAGAAGAGTCCCACTTAAACTCAATTAAGTCCAATTATCAAATAATGTCTAAAATTAAATAGTTAAGATATTGTAATCTATATCTTAACAATCTCTCTCTTTTTGACATTATTTGTCACATATAAGAATCTACCCCTAAAGGAGATAATTGGACATATAACATCAAAGTCACAAACCACATGAGGAATCACAAAAGAACTCCCCTTTAATCAGTCAACAATATCCATTCTCCCCATTAGGACAAAAAGATGCCAAAAAGTAAGGTGAATAGTAATGCATTTACCTTGAAATCTCCCATTGAATGGAATAGTCATAAAAAACAATCTGATATCTAGCTTTAGGACAAAATAATGCCAAAATGAAGAATTCCTTCATTGTGATCAATCTAAGCGAATAAAGAGGCATAAGAATCAACAATAAGTGCAACAGAAGAATCATAAGCATACCAAGATGACAATTTATCACTAGTCAAAACACTAGCCAAAGCATCATTACTTACATCAAAGCCATCCACGTATGACTAATTAAATTCAGAAACCCCAAAAATTCATTCAACAAATTATAATCAAATTTAATCAATCTCTTTCTCAAATAAACCATGTGAAAGCATATTGCCCAAACTCATATAGCCCACGATATAGAGAGAACCTATAATGAAACTTGAAAGATCCAAATCATATAAGACTCGATAAGTGTCTAACTAAGCATCAACATTTTTTAACATAACTCCGTAAATCAAAATCCAAAAGCAGAATTCTCAAATCATCAAGCAAAGCCTCATGTTCCCATCAAATATACTATTCAACAAGTAAGTAAAAGCTAGACACACACCAATCAACTGAACCTTAGAAAACCAATAAATAAAAACTCAAAAAGTCTAGATGTTAACTCCCTCGAACCTCTTCTTCCTTTTTTTTTAACAAATAACATCAAATTATGCTTAAAAAATGTAAAGCACACAGTCATTGTGCCCTTTAAAGAAATTCAAACTTGGACTTATTCCTCGTCACATTAACTTTGTCATCAGATGTCTGGTTGGTTTCTCCCTTAGAAGACACTAACAAATCCTCTATCTGACCAGTTTCTTTAACAGCAGCAACTAACTATTATTTTAGACAATTTCTTATTTTTCCTCCACTACATCTTTTTTCTTGTAATTGACCCTTTCTAACTCAAGTATGTTTCAGTATCATGGGTTGCTACTGCTGGAAATTTAACGGTGAGTGTATAGATTTTCGACTTTGAGCCCTTTGAAATATCATTTTTAATAACTTGTAGCATTTCGGTCTTATGTGCCCGATAGCCCCACAAAAGTGACATGTAGGTATAAACTTCTGATTCTTCATTGAGATTTCTCCTTAGACATATCTAATTGCGCCTCTTTTCTCATCATTAGACTTAGAACATTCACTTTTATAGCTAATGCCTTGGAGATCTCCTTTAATCTTACCAATTTCCAACAATTGTTCTAATTTTTTGGTACCTCTATTTAGCATTCTTATTCCCTTTTTCGTACTGACTAGCTTCAACTTTGTTTCGTCAAGCTGATCTATTATAGATAACAATTTCTTCTCTAAATCTTGATTGATATTCTTCATAGAAGAGTTTTCCTTCTTTAGCTTTTCATTATTCTTATATGTTTGCACCTATTTTGCATACATTAACTCATAGACTTTATAATATCCTCCCTTTTGTCATCTGAGCCACTGTTATCACTGTCATAATTTAAGGTTAGACTTTGAGCTGATTTAACTACATTTTCCCTAAAAGTTTGATTTATCCATGTTTTTCTCATCAGTTTCTTCCTTCTTGGTTGCCGTTAAACAAGCAACTGGACTTTTGTTGTATAAAACAATTAACGTAGCACTACTTACAAATTCTTTTTCACTACCATACTCACTCCAAGTGCTCGTATAAGACTTCCCTTTTCTCTTCTTTAAGGTATTAGCACATTCTGATTGCACATTTCCGACACCTTGATACTCATGACATTGAATTTTCTTCACTTTTCTTTCACACTTTTTAGTTTTAGCTTGATGTTTGAAGTGGCTATTTGATGAACTCCCACCATTCTGTCTAAACTCGAGTCTATCCTTCTTCACTTTCTTTAACCACTTACTGAAATTTATTGTCAATAACTCCATATCCTCATTCTCATTAGATTCATCTTCGAAGTGATTCATGGCTTCACCAATCTCAGCTTGCAATGCTAATCCTTTGTTTCTCTCTTGTTTGCCCCTTAATAAATTCATCTCAAAATTAGTAAGAATTTCAATTACCTTATCCAATGACAATTCATTGATATCATCAGCTTCCTTGATTGCTACAATTTTCTATATGAACCTCAGAGGTAACGATCTCAATGTTTTCTTAACCAGTTTCAGGTTAG
Organism: Erythroxylum ulei; assembly: GCA_027564395.1. NCBI lineage: Eukaryota > Viridiplantae > Streptophyta > Magnoliopsida > Malpighiales > Erythroxylaceae > Erythroxylum > Erythroxylum ulei. The sequence continues at coordinate 3,312,517 of JANITX010000210.1, read as the reverse complement.
AGTATTTATTCCCGACTTGATGTGCTTGGTTCGCTATGTCACGCAATCTCTCATGGAAGTCTCCAATGGTTTCACTCTCGTCCTTCTTCAGCTCTTCAAATCTTAAAGCACACATCTAAAATTTCGAGGCTATCACATATTTCAATCTTTTATGTATATTTTGCAAAGTGACCCATGCTTCTTTCTTCGATTCACAGATTGATGTCATAGCAAAGCGACCTTCATCAACTGCACTAAAGATGGCATGCAGGGTTTGAGGATTTCCAAGCGCTCTCTCTTCTTCAGCCCTTGTCCTCTCATATGCATCTTTAAGTACTACTTCTACCCTTTTCATTAATTGTCATTGGATGTGTTCAACCATTTTAAACTAAATTCCATGCTTTTGTTCTTTGTGGCTGAATGAATACTCTCATCCGTGATTTCCACGTAGGATAATTTAAACCATTTAACAACGGTGACTTGATGATTGATGCCTCTTCTCTTATAGCCATACTTGTGAAACATGGATCTGCACCACCTTGCTATACCAAGTTCTGATTCGGTGACCTACTCTGATACCAATTGAAAATTTCCGAAGGGTGTAGTTTTGCAAAATCTTCGATTTGATTGCAATCATTTCTAGCATAATCAAAAAAAGAAAAATTAAATGCACAGATGTAAATCAACACCAAAGTTTGTTAATGCAGTTTGACACACTTTGCCTACATCTACAGGCCCTCATCTAGCTTAATACTTTCACTAATGACAGTAGTTTTATACAAGGCTTTACTGAACTGATACCACTCAATCCTTGACACTATCTCTCGTCCTCACAACCCGTGAAAGTATTTCACACTCGATAACACGACCGACTTATTTTAACCTCAACAGAGGATTTTCTCAACAACTTTTTAACAAAAGACAATAAACGCACAACTCAAGTGATTACAATAAACAACGAGCATAAACAACAACACTTGAGAAAAAAAAAAACAACTTCCTTAACAATGTAGCTTCATCAACGAAAGAACAAGAAGTTGTTAACTGAAAAACGTCTTGTGAAGATTCTATATTATCACTGAAAAATCCCACGCACAACAGCAGTAAAATCACCAACAAAACAAACGTTTCATCACCAAAATTTTTCAGACAATGGAGCTTCAACCATACTAAAAACTTCTAGAGTTTTTCCATAAAAACATGCTGCAAAAACAACCTCGAAAATCACCCATGATGGATAGAAAAACACAGCCTCCCAATCTGGAAAAAAAAACTTCAAAAATCACTCAAAGACCTCAAAAATTCAGTTGTCGAGTCACCGCATCATTATCGGTTTTCCCATACAAGACAGCAACAAAACAACCCCAATAAATCACACAATAGGTAGATGAAACACAACAAAAATTTGCATGTTTTTCACTACTGAAAATCCCACCACTTCAGTTCAGAAAATCACACAAACGCCAATGGAAAACAACTGCTTCGACTTCTAATAAACAATGACTTAAGTAAAATGTAGCTGTTGAAATACACCCACTAAATCACAAAAACCAAATAGAATGACATAGCTGCAATACATGGATTAATGAATAAGAAAACACAGCTGCAAGGATTTCACATAATCGCAAAAAATTCCAGCCACACAAGTCGAGTGAAAATCAGCAAAGATGGAATCAAATCTTAACCAATCAGCTGCCAAATATCAAGTTAGATTTCCATAAAATAACTATTATTAAATCCCATCATAAGTAGGATTTGAAACTTATCAAACTTATCTTGGAAGAGTCCCACTTAAACTTAATTAAGTTCAATTATTAAATAATGTCCAAAATTAAATAATTAAGACATTGTAATCTATATCTTAACATACTCAACCACTTAAAAGATGGTTTACAAATCAAGGACATTGAATTTTGCTTAATGCAACTATTCAACCACTTAAAAGTTGCTTTCATCAATGTGTTTACTTTATATAAGTTTAGATCTCATTTATTAGGAAATAAAGTGACCGTTTTTTGGATCATATTACCTTCTAAGTACTTGTTAGAAAAGAAGAATCCATAATGAGACTTTTGGCGGAGCTGACAATTTAGTGACATGCCACTTGAGCATAATTGTGCATGAGAAAGAATCATTATCGATTAAAAAGAAGCTGATTGCTTCTTTGAAAATAAACCATGTCATTATGAGATGCTTCGTTTTGAAGATTAAGTCCAGCCACCGCTAAAAAGTGACTTCTCAAATGGCATGGGAAGCGTTCCTTTTTAATCCACAAGTGAAGAATCATATAATGGCATGATTTATTTTCACAGAAGCAATCAGCTTCTACTTTCTTTGGCATTTTGAGAAACAAATACAGCTATGAAATGCTCTATCTGAATCAAGAATCTATTTTATCTTCACTGAAAACTATTTGTCGAACTCTCAGCTTTTGGAAGTTAGCGAAGGCTTAATGACAGTACTATGATACTACTGAATTCAATTCAATCAGAATTTGCAACTTGGAAACTGAAATTTGGTGTTTTTTAAACCATGCTTTATGTAGGGAAACCAGTCATGAGCGTAGTAGAAAAATAAACCGATTGGATCTTAATACTTGAATAATTTGAAAAACTCAAGTAATAAAATATGAAATTATACCTTATTCGATATAGAAATCCTTTCGAAACTTTTTTAATATGTCAACCAAAAGCCGTTCATCCATCAAGTCTCTAACATCATCCACAGTGCAACACCCAACTTTTTGAGAGAAAATTAGCAGGAGTGCTAGCTCCTTTACGCTTATTCTTACTTATAGAAAAAATACTGAGTTTTTAATTATTATTAAAATTAAATATTTCAATTATAATTAAAGTCAAATATAATTAATTTAATTTTAATAAAATCAAATATCTCATATTTGATCTCTAAAGTTTCTCAAACTTTATAATTAAATCTAACTTAATTGAAATTGATTTTTTTAAACTGCACTTTATTTGTGACCCATTAGGTTTATAATATATTGACAATGATTATAAATTCTAGTTCTAATTATGAATTATAATTAAATAAATTAAAATGTTTTTTTATTTATCTTTAATCCAGTTAAAGAATTTATAATTATAGATTAACATTGACATTTAGCAATATTTCAATACCACCTAAATATTAGAAATGTAAAAATGATTAGACCTAACATGTCCATACATGTTTATGATTTATAATTTAATCATTTTGTTATCCAATGTTCTAATTGGAAAAAGTATAGATATAGTGTCTACTCTTTTAAATCAAATCATGTTCATTTTTGTTAATTAGTAATTGATTTATAATTAATATTTGAAAATATCTTTTCAAATGTCAATTTACTCTGGTCGGAGAATTCTTAAAATTACTACTAATCAAGAATAGTAGAACATTTTCTTTAATTACCTTAGAGTGATGAATCTTTTATTGAATTACTCAACTATCTCCATATGGTTTATACTGTATCTAAATATTACCGACTGAACTATCCTAAATATGACAGGTCATAAGTAACATCAAAATAGTACTTCTCATATGAAATATCTTGGTAATCTGAAGTCTATAGACCAATTATACAACTATTATAATGAGGAAATTCACAGATACATAAGTAATATTCTATCTGGAACCTCATAAGCGAATTAGTTCAATGGACTTATTTTCTTATAAACACCCGCATGTTAAATTAAGTATCTTCGTATTTTAATTTATAAAATTAATTACTTTCTTTGTAAGAGATAAACATAATGTGTGCTAGTTTTACCATTTCATTAGTATCTCATTTTGATTAAACTATAACTAGGAACAACTTGGGAATCATATATAAATACAAATTGAATATCATAATTATGATCTCACTATAATTTCAATTATACAGTAATTATTCTAGAAATTATACCTTTAATATTAAAATGTCAAATATAATTAACATAATACATAAAAATAAAAGTCTTTATTAATTAAATAATAATGTCACGCATAAAATGACAACCAAGAGCATAAACTAACACTTTACTGCAGCAAATTCTTATAAGGAAAAACCATGATTTTAGATCCCACAGAAGTGAACCGTGGTTCCAATTACAACATATATAAGCATACCTTACAGTCTTGAATCGTAATATAGTTTGAATAAAAAATGGACTTTGACAAGTGTAATGAAGATATCATTGTCGTACTTAGACAAGAACCTCGTTTACGAACTTGTCCAAATTAACCCTAGACGAACCATGTGGACCTGTGGCTTCTGCTGCCAGTTTCTTCCACTCCATCGCCTTGTTCTTCAATTTCTTACCTCTCTCTCCTTCCATTAGTTCTCTTACAAGATTCTCAACTTCATCTCTTTTTACATCGTTATCCATCTCCATGCCAATCCCCCACTCCTTGCACGCAAATCTACAGTTGGTTGGTTGATCTGCGAAGAAAGGCCAACAAAGCATTGGAACTCCAGCTGACAAGCTCTCAAGAGTTGAATTCCAGCCACAATGTGTTAAAAACCCTCCAATTGAAGAATGGTTGAGGACTTCTTCTTGTGGACACCAACTTGCTATAAAGCCTCTTCCTTCACTTAGTTCTGTAAATTCTTTTGGCAAAATC
>JANITX010000210.1:3234184-3253391 GCA_027564395.1 Erythroxylum ulei | reverse complement strand
AAAACATCTATAACACAATTCATATACAAAACACTCATTGAATTTCATTTCATATCTCTAATTTGTCACTTAAGGATCGGGGTCCAACACTGGGTCTCAAATGGGTCACGGACCCTTTTCCTCTTTCTTCTACTTACCAAAGGACATGTCCATTGGAGATGCTATATAAGTTGAAACAACTTATTGCATCATAATGCTTCTGAAACTTTTCTGAACCATTGAGAAAAACACTAAACGAAAGAAGACGAGAGGAAATAACGATTCATTCAAACGAAATTCATCATCTAACAAACATGAGATCATGGATACAGGTACACACAAAATGAATCGATCCGATAAATGTTTTACACTCATCTCACATAATTTTTAAAAAATACTACTAAAATACGGGACCTTAATTACTACTTCCTTGTCGATTGCATAGTCTTAAATTAAGGATCATTTGTCTCTTAGTGACGGCTTTAATGCATGTCATTTCTGTCCGGCAATAATACGTACTCTCTTGTCTGTGTGTTAAGAGTGAGCGAGAGGGGCAATTCATGAAAGGTCACTATCAAAAATTATAGTCTAATGAACACGAGTTATGACAAGTTGATAAAGGACAACTTATGATTCAAACAAAACTTGAGGAAAAATTGGACAACCACCATACTAAGAGGTTTTTATATAATGTATTGAAATATGGTTTTTGGTTGTTTATAAGAAAATAATTAAGTTAGATATCTTTCGAAGACTTTCCTTGGAATTACTTTGTTAACTACAATTCATTGTGATGGAAATAATTAGATATTCCTTATAACTTGACTTGTGGGTAAGGAATTAGAATTACAATACCAATATTACACTTAACATTTGATACACATATGTTCACCTCGTAATTATTATAAGGGCAACCAATACAACAAATCTAACATAAAAAATAAAAAAAATAAGATGACCATATATATTATAGAAAAGCAACACACTCATGTAATGACATAGCAAATAATGAAACATTCTTTAATGTTGTACATAATGTCTTCGTTAAAATTAAAATATGCCCTTTTAGACTCTACTAAATTATTGAAAGAACAATGAACAACATCTTTTACACAACTTTACACTCTTCCCACATGAAATAAATGCTAAATATATAATCAACAAAAGTCACATATATTTTATGTCCACTCGTAAGCAACAAAAGTCACATATACCAAAAAATTATAAATTCTTTCAATTTTTAAAATATATTTATAAATAAATTTAGAAATTAAGTAGTTATTAAATAAAATTATCTTACAATTAAATATTTAATATTGTACAATAAAATTAAATTTGAAGTAAAATACCTCTTAATCAATAAATATTAGTTTATAGATATAAATTAACACATTTCTAATTGATTTACTTATCAATATTTTAAATGTGATAATTTTTAAACATTTGTTAATAAATATGATATAAAATAATAATATAAAATAAATTAATTAAATAATTCTTACATTAATTAAAAAAACTACAAACTAAAAAACAAAAGACAAAACATAAATGGAAGTGAACCTAAGCAGTTTGCTTAATCACTTCCCGACGTTTTACATGTGGTCTAAGATGGATTGACTGTCGTACACATGGCCCGTCACTTCCTGACATGACAGATAGATGAATTTCATCCACATATCAATTTCCATCAATTTACGATAGTAAAGTGCTCTATGATAACGGATGCTTGTGCTGTTCCTGCAATCAGATCAAAGAGCCAGCCATAGGTGCAGAATTGTTTACAGATTGTTAAGAGAAGAGAGGTGCAGTAAGCAAGAGATGAGACCTGAAGAAGAAGCTGTACCTCACAAACCTCATGCAGTTTTGATCCCGCTCCCATCTCAGGGCCACATGAAGACAATGCTTCAACTGGCAAAGCTGCTTCACCGCAAAGGTTTTCACATAACATATGTCAACCTTGAGATTAATCATAGACGCTTGCTTGAATCAAGAGGATCCCTGCATGACTTGCCTGACTTTCGGTTCGAATTCATCCCAGATGGTCTACCTCCTTCAGACACTGATGCTTTCCAACAGATGGATCTTATCTGGGAAAACCTGATGCAGGGTCGCTACTTGGCATCATTTAAACGCCTGGTCTCTAAAGTTTCTCCTAATATTCCGCCAGTGACTTGCGTAGTCTCGGATGCGTTCATGTCATTGCTCACTGTTACAGCAGCAGAACAGCTGCGGCTTCCTATTGCCATTTTCTTCACTTTTGCTGCCTGTGGCTTCATGGGACTTTACCAAGTTCCTGTACTGGAGGAAAGAGGTCTGCTACCATTGAAAGGTAAGTTTTGTAAGGAATTAAAGAAGGTGATCTATTTCTTAATATTGAGTTAAGAGTTTTAATCATGCTGATGATTAATTGATAACTAATTTTTTTACCTATATTTTAAATTAAGTAGTTAATATTAAATAATTAGTTATTTAATTAAAAAATTTGTACATTAAATTAACAATTTTTTTTGAGGAATAACATTAAATTAACAAAATTCTAATAAATTAATTACTTTAAAATTTGTTATTCCTTTTTAAAGATAAAATCTTCAAGCTGATGTAGATCAATACTTCAATTTCTAGCGAATCTTTGCAAGCGAACGCCAAGTTAGATAGACTAGGATCAAAACCTAACTGGACGAAATATTCAAGCTTAAGAATTTCAAGAGTGAACTGATTACATATGATAAACATGTGCTCTTCTACAATCTTACCAGGATTATTATTTATCATTATCTTGTATTCTATTTTATCTTCTGAATCTCATTTGATTTTATTTTCTGTATCTTATCTGTTATTATCTCAATAACTCAGACATCACAAGACTTATATAAATACGATGTAAAGCTATTCATCAATGTACAAGAAAACAATATATTTACATATCAATTATATTATTCTCTGTTATTATGGTATCAAAGCTTATACAATAATCGTCCCCTCGATCATACGCAATTTGTGTCAACAATTGTTGGCCGTAACACAGCCAAAGGCACTCCTGCCTATTAAAAGGCAGGAGTAGCATGGAGAGAATAGCAAGCAAGCAAGCAGAGAAGAGGAGAGAAAATGAGGTGAGAGAGAAAAGAGAGAGAATGAGAGACAAAAAATATTTTGTGTATTTTTGGTTTAGTTTTTTCTTGTAATTCTCCAGTTTTTCTAGGTAGTAAAATTTTTCCATCCTTACTCGTGGTTTTTACCCTAATTTGGGAGTTTTTCATATTAAATATATGTGTTTATTACTATTACTTCAGTCCTATTTAGCTGAGAACCTGCTCTATTCCGGTCGATTTTCACAACAAGTGGTATCGAAGCAAGGTGAGAAAATTACAACGAATTTTTGACGTAATCCGTTCGAAGTTTTAGTAAGCACAGTGAAAGTTGGTGAATAGTAACCAAAAGATGACAACTGTTCATTTATTTAATTTTGCATTAAACTGTGTGGTTACTGTAATTCACGTGTGCAGTATTAATCACGTGTACGGTACTATTTATACATACAGGTACTATTCACGTGAAATAGTGAGAACTAAATTCTATTCGTAATAGAAGTAATGGCAGCAAATTTTGGGACTGAAAAGTTCAATGCGAGTAATTTCTTATTGTAGAAGTTGAAGATGAAGGCAATCTTGGGGAAAGATAATTGTTTGGCGGCTATTAGTGAACGGCTAGCTGGAGTCACAGATGAAAAATGGAACGAGATGGACAAAAATGTTGTAGCTAATCTTCACCTAGCTTTAGCTGATGGAGTATTATTCAGCATAGAGGAAAAGAAGACTGCGAAGGAAATATAGGATCACCTCACAAAATTATACAAGGCCAAATCACTCTACAACAAATTTTTCTAAAGAGGAAACTATACACTTTAAGCATGACGGAATCCACTTCGGTGACGGAGCACTTAAATACTTTAAATACTCTATTTTCCCAACTCACATCATTGAGACATACAATAGAGATAAGTGAATGTGCAGAACTTCTACTATAAAGTCTACCAGATTCGTATGATCAACTCGTCATCAATCTAACAAACAACACAGACGCTCTAGTCTTCGATAATATTATAGCTGCTATTCTGGAAGAAGAGAGTTGACGCAAAAGTAAGGAAGATAGGCTGACAAATTCGCAACAAGTGGAGGCCTTGGCGGTGACGAGAGGAAGATCAATAGAACATGGCCCAAGTGGGGGTCATAACCATAGTAGATCAAAATCCAGGAGTAAGAAGAATTTCAAGTGCTACAATTGTGGCAAGAAAGGGCACCTGAAGAAGGATTGTTGGAATCTGAATACGAAAGATTCTATTTCTCAAGGAAATGTGGCAAATACTTCAGAGATGGACGTGCAATGGTCTGTGAAGCAGCAACGACTATTGGAGGTAAGAGAAGATTTGTTGATGCATAGCTTCTCGATTCAGCAACTACTTTTCATATGACCTCTCGAAGAGAATGGTTCCATCAATATGAATCTATCTCTAAAAGATCTGTGTCTGGTTGTAATGATTAAGCTTTGAAGATCGTTGGTATCGGCACCATCAAGTTAAAGATGTATGATGGAATAACTCAGACTATTGAAAAAGTGCAATATGTGGAGGACTTGAAGAAGAATTTGTTAACTGTAGGATAATTAGATGATCTCGATTTCAGATTTGAGATCCATAACAAGACCATGAAAGTGATTAAAGGAGCGCGAGTATTTATGAAAGCAGAGAAGATTGCTACAAATATGTACATGCTGAAAAGAGTAACTTTGCAAGAAGGAGAGGCATCTGTTGCGGTGACTAGTTTAGACAACAAATCTACATTGACGTGGCATAAAAAGCTTGGACATATGTCAAAATAAGGAATGAAGATACTTGCAGAGAAGAATTTACTTCCAAGTCTCACAAAGGTATCACTACCCTTTGTGAGCATTGCATTATGAGTATGGAACATCGTTTAAAGTTCAACACATCAAAGTTCAGAAGCAAAGAAATTCTAGAATTGATTCACTCTAATATATGGCAAGCACCAATTACGTCCCTAGGAGGAGTAAATTTATTTGTATCATTCATTAATGATTGTTCGAGGAGATGTTGGCCGTTTCCTACCAAAAGGAAGGAAAATGTGTTTCCAACTTTCAAATTTTACAAAGCACGGTGGAACTCGAATCTGGTAAGAAGATCAAGTGTTTATGCTCATATAATGGAGGCAAATATACTGTGAAAGGATTTGATGAATTCTGCAAGCAAGAAGGCATCAAATGACAGTTCATAACGACATATACTCCTCAACAAAATAGAGTAGCAGAGCAGATGAATAGAATTCTGTTGGAAAGAATAATAGTGATGTTGAAAACTGCAAGCTTAAATAAGAAATTCTGGGCAGAAGCAGTTAATACTGCCTGTTATGTGGTGAATCAAGCTCCATCAACTGCAATTGAGTTAAAGACACCAATGAAGATGTGGACTAGTAAACCAGTGGATTATTCCAACTTCTATATATTTAGAAGTCCTGCCTATGTGATGTTTAATGCCTAAGAAACTATGAAGTTGGATCCCAAATCCAGAAGATGTATTTTCTTGGGATATGCTGAAGGAGTAAAGAGGTATCGTCTGTGGGATCCCACTGCCCACAAGATTGTTATTAGCAGGGATGTTATCTTCGCGGAAGATAAGAATCAAGAGCAAGCAGAAAATGTTGGCTCTGTACAAGAGAATCCAGAAACTACAACAGTACAAGTGAATAGGAAAGTTGATCAAAATGATTCTTCTGAAGCTGCACCAGAGTACATGGAGCAAGAACCAGTTGAATATGATGTTCGAGATATTCGGAGACTATCTCGCATAAGAAGAGCACCAAGCTGGCACTCAGATTATATTATAGAGAGCAATATTGCATACTGTCTTTTAACTGAGGACTGAGAACCATCAACTCTTCAAGAAGCAATGAATAGTTCAGAAGCATCTCAGTGGATGGCAACAATGCAGGAAGAAATTGAAGCTCTATATAAGAATAAGACATGAAAGCTGGTATCATTCCCATAAGAAATAAAGCTCATCTGTAATAAATGGGTTTATAAGATCAAGCCGAGTGGTGACGATCAAGTAGAGTGATATTGTGCTAGATTGGTGGTAAAAGGATATGCTCAGAAAGAAGGTATTAATTTTCACGAAATATTTTCTCCTGTGGTTCAACTCACTATAGTTCAAGTAGTTCTGGCAATGTGTGCTATATTTGACTTGCATCTTGAGCAGTTAGATGTGAAAACAACATTTCTTCATGGAGATCTTAAAGAAGAAATTTATATGCTCCAACCAGAACGTTTTGAAGAAAAAGGAAAAGAGAACTTAGTTTGCAGGTTAAACAAATCTCTATATGGTTTAAAGCAGGTGCCGAGGTGTTGGTATAAGAGATTTGATTCCTTCATCATGAGCCTTGGATACAGTATACTAAATGCAGACCCTTGTACATATTTCAAGAGGTTTGAGAAAGATAATTTTATAGTCTTGCTATTGTATGTAGGCAACATATTGGTGGCAGGCCCCAATAATGATCGTATCAAAGAATTGAAGGCACAATTGGCTAGGGAATTTGAAATGAAGAACTTGGGACCAGCAAACAAGATTCTAGGGATGCAAATTCATCAAGATAGAAATAATAGGAAGATTTGGCTTTCTCAAAAGAATTATTTGAAGAAGATCTTGCGACGATTCAATATGCAAGATTGTAAGTCAATTTATACCCCTCTTCTTGTTAATTTCAAGTTATCCTCAAGTATGAGTCTTAGAAATGAAGAAGAGAGGATGGAGATGTCTCGAATACCATATGCATCAGTAGTGAGAAACTTAATGTTCGTTATGATTTGTACAAAACTAGACATTGCACTTGTAGTGGAAGTAGTTAGTAGATACATGACGAATCCTGGTCGAGAGCATTAGAATACTATTAAGAGGATTCTCAGATATATCAAAGGAACCTCAGATTTTGCATTATGTTACGGAGGATCAGATTTTACTTTCAAAGGATAAGTTGATGATGATTATGTAGGTGATCTTGATAAAAGTTGTTGGGCCCCATTTCTGGAGTCCAACTATTTCTCTGATACCACAACTATTGGACCCTGTTTCCAAAGCCCAACATCCGGAATCATGAAATGTGAACATGTTACCCTAAGGTGTTGGGTCATTTCAGTGAACCCTCATTAGCTATCATTAGTTCATCCTCATTCTTATAACATCTCAAATCACAAATAGCGAGCCCACACCAGTCAGACACCCAAATCACCAAATGAAGAGATTCAGTCAAATCACCACGCCAGACGAAAGGATTCAGTCAAAGCTGAATCAGACGAAAGGATTTAGTCAAAGCTGAATCAGACAAAAGGACTCAGTCAAAACCGAATCAGATAAAGGAACTCAGTCAAAGTCGAATCATATGAAGGGATTCAGTCAAAGCTAAATCAGATGAAGGATTCAGTCAAAGTCGAATCAGACGAAGGGATTCAGTTAAAGTCGAAATAGACAAAAGGATTCAATCAAAGTTGAATCAGACAAAGGGACTCACTCAAAGCTGAATCAGACAAAAGGACTCGCTCAAAACTGAATCAGATGAAGGGTCTCAATCAAAGTTGAATCAGACGAAGGGATTCAGCTTTTTTAGGGGTCTTCCTCACATTACTAAAAGTTCTAAATCACTAATTACACTCTCCAAACCATCTCTAATGGTTGCTACATCTATTCTATCATCACTTTCACTCATAATCTTCCCAAATTTACTTTTTCTAATGCGATATCACTCCTTAAATATTCAGTCATCAGTTTGGTTGTATTAAACTTCCAAATCTCAACTAAAATGACTCATCACATACAACAAATTCTCATCCTTACTATAGTTGTTCTGTATATACATCCTATACAGTATCACCACTTATAATGATTGTATCTCTCAACTCCGATATCCAAAAATTGTGTACTATATACTGTTGGAAAGCTAAAAGGATAAGCTACAACTTCCAGGAAGACAACTTTGCGAAATTCAGCCTATATTAATATAGTTTTTCCTATGAAGTCAGAACACAAATTTACCCTTATGAAAGACTTGAAAATTGTCCCAAATTCATTTCCTCTAATGCAAAATCATTCTTATCCATTCAACTACATCTCATCATTCATAATTCCTATTTTCTTTTCCATAACATCTCATTTATGTATATATATATATATATATAAACAACAATTCAGGTTCAAAAATCATCAACTCAAGTTGATAACTTCTTCAAGTATATCTAATTTCAACTTACATCATCCATACACAATTCATATTTCATTAATACCAAGGATAAGAGTTTGCAAAGCTTTAATAGCATTCCAAGCTACATTACATAATCGGTATCAAAATCCAAAATACAAAAGATACAAAATCCAAGAATTCTTGAAATTCGTCTAAAGCTTTGTTTTTACAAAATCTAACTTAAATTACAAAAACATTGCAAAAGTGAAATGATGCCTCGATTTTTAGTTACTTGATCTCATTCTTTTCACCTGAAGATGAGATGGAAAGGGAGTGAGCTTAAAAGCTCGTAGTTAACCGTTTATTACATAAAATAAGCAAAACCTTTGAAAACATTCATTTGTTATAGAAAATTATCATTGAGTTCATAAAACACATGGTTCTTAAGTTTTCAACCAAATTCACAATAAAACAAATCATGTATGCATCGATCTTGTCACATATTGTGAACACATAAGTACATCAGAATGGTTTAGGTGGATCCAAAAACAAAATGTACTAACACATTTTTCATAAGGGTCCTGTGTAACCGTGAACACAACGTACTATTGCAATCTCATATAATGGTCTTGCGTAGCTGTGAACTTAGGGGAGTCCATGAAGAAGCTCCATGCCACTAGCGGGCAGGTGAGAGAAGCCTTTTTGTCAAAGCACTTGACTTAACTTAAAGGACCACCACAAACCCACATAATCATGCAGTTCACATCTTGTAAACATATTGCCCAAAATAGCACTTTTTCAAAACTTGATTTTTCATAAACATGATATATTTCGAAAACCATTTCCAAAAACATGATTTCATAAACATGTTGTCTTTTTAAAAAAATCACTTTCAAAGTCTTTTCATAAATCATCAGATAATTTATATAACACAATTTATATAACAAACATTTAGCAATATCTCAATTCATTCAAGAAGCAACAAATGCAACACTTATGATGCAATTGAAATCATTAAACTTCTTTAATTCAAAGAAAACATTAGTGGCTTATTTACTCTATCATAAATATGTACCCACCTTGATTTCCTTGCTTAAAGACTTGCTTAAAATGCCTTTACTTTTGCTCCTTTTATCTTTCTTGATTTTCTTGATTCTTCACCAAATGAAGAGTTTCTTAGCTCTAATGAAAGCTCTTTTCTTCCTCTTCCTTTTTCTCTTCTTGAACAACCTCAAAATCTCTCTTGAAGGCTAAGAAAAATCAAAACCTAGCTTAGCTCTCTTCTTTTTTCCTCTTCTCCACAACTTCTCTCTTCTCTTCGTTATTTTCTCTTCTTTTTCTCTCTCAATTCACGTTTTTGGCTTCTTCAAATGCAAGACCATAATTTCTTCTTCCAAATATGCCCTTAATGAGTGTAAAATGTCCAATTTACCCTTCCTTCAATGCCTTAAGACTTTCCAACTTAAGTCATCTTCCAAAAATGCCCTCATACATTTATACTCTTACTACTTTAATTCAACTAAACCATATCATAAAATCCTACTAATATTGACATAATAATTAACTCTAAATGAAATAAATCCATAAAGGCCTCATAATTAATTTAAATAATGCTTATTCATCAAGAAAAGTTTTTTGGGGGCCATTAAAAGTAAATCCACTACATGATATGTGTTTACATTAGCTAAAGGAGTTGTGAGCTGGGTTTCAAAACTGCAGTCAGTTGTGGCTACGTCGACAACAGAAGCAGGATATGTAGCAGCTGCACAAGCTAGTAAAGAAGCAGTGTGTTTGAAGATGTTATTGGAAGAACTTGAGAATAAATAAAAGAATATTACTCTATATTGTGACAATCAGAGTGCTTTGTATCTTGCAAAGAATCCAGCATTTCATTTAAAGACAAAACACTTCCGAGTTCAATATCACTTCATTCGTGAGAAAGTGGAAGAAGGAATGGTGGACATGTAGAAAATTCATACAATGGAAACCTGCCAGATTTTATGACCAAAGCAATCAATGGTGACAAGTTTATGTGGTGTCGATCCTCGGGTGGCCTGAGAGAGACGTAAGCAACATGAAATGACAAGGTAGAAAAGAATGGTGTGAAGATATGATTGATTATCAATCAAATCTTCAAGTGGGAGAATTGTCAACAAATATGGCTGTCAACAATTGTTGGCTAGTAGGCACCGAATTCGGTGCCTACCATGCCTAACACAGCCAAAGGTACTCTTGCCTATGAAAAGGCAGGAGTAGCATGAAGAGAATATCAAGCGAGCAAGCAGAGAAGAGGAGAGAAAGTGAGGTGAGGGAGAAAAGAGAGAGAAAGAGAGACAAAAAATATTGTGTATTTTTGGGTCTAGTTTTTCCTTGTAATTCTCCAATTTTTCTCAGTAGTAAAATTCTTCTGTCCTTGCCCGTAGTTTTTACCCTAATTTGGGAAATTTTCACGTAAATTCTATTTGTTCATTACTATTCTTTCAATCCTATTTAGCTGTGAACCTGCTATAATCTGTTCGATTTTCATAACAATTTGCATTTACATGCTACAACCAGTACTTTCATCAAACACCTATCCTACTTATCAACTTACCACAATCCAAAACACACAACAACATTGTCTCTGCTATACACCTAACCCAAAATTTGCAAAACCCAACATACATCTCAAATGGTAAACCTCAATTCTCCTACTTTACCATTCAATCATATCACAAATTTCCTCACTACACAATTGAATTCAAAAAATTACCTCATTTGGCGAAATCAAGTCCATGCCATCCTCACCACTTCTAAACTTGTTAGATACATTGATGGTTCTATAACACCACCGGATGATGACTCTTCAGACTTCCCCAAATGGCAAAAGTTCGACAGGCTGGTTACTGTTTCCTTACTATTTCTTTGACTAGCTCTATTGCGAGGCTTGCAATCGATTGTACCACAACGCGAGATCTCTGGGTAGGCTTGGAAAGCCACTTTATACAGCAATCAAACTCGCAGTGATCTCTACTTTGGCGCTAACTCCACACATTGAAGAAAGGATAGAATTCAATCACTGACTTCCTTGCCTCCCATGACATATCTTACCGTATTTCGTGCCCTCATATCCTACAACAAAATAGACTCGCTGAGCGTAAAATTCGCTATATTATCGAAACTGGGCTTACTCTTTTCCTTCATGCATGTCAACCTAAATTTTTTTTGGTTCGAAGCCTTCTCCACAGCCACCTACCTTATTAATCTATTCCCTACACCTGTCCTTAATCACAAGTCACCTAATGAAACCCTGCTTCTCAATCCACCTAATCTTTTACACCTTCGTGTTTTTATGTGCGCTTGTTTTCCTTTTCTCTGGGAAACTCATGTAGATTAACTAACTCTAAAGTCCACCAAATGTGTCTTTATAGGGTACTCACTATAATACAAAGGTTATCGTTGTTTTGACCCTATCACCTCCAAACTTTACATCTCACGGCATGTCCGATTTCTTGAAACTGTTTTCCCTTATGTAAATTCCAACCCCCATATCTCTTCCATATCCTCTCCCTCTACCATCTTGCTCCCACTACCTGCGCCATCCTCTTCCTCTTCACCAAACACCACATCAACCCCATTGCCTCCGTCCCCTTCACCTCAGTACCATATGATCACTCATACACGTGATAACACCCGCACTCCCCGGATCCTTTCCAACTATATCACCTATTCCACTAGCACACAGACCTCATATGCCCCTGATCCTTCCTCTTTAACCCAAGCAAACAAATTTCCACATTGGCGTCAAGTCATGCTTGATGAGTTCACAGGTCTACATCACAATCACACCTGGACTCTTATCCCTCCTCCTCCTAATGCTAATATTATTAGATGTAAATAGGTTTTCCACACCAAAAGAAATTATGATGGGTCCCTAGATCGTTATAAAGCTCATATAGTTGCCAAAAGCTATCATCAGGCTCCTGGCATTGACTACACTGATACCTTTAGCTCTGGAGTCAATCCCACCAGTATTCACTTCATCCTTACCATTGCTCTGTCTAAAAATTGGCCTGTTCGTCAACTTGATGTCCGCAATACCTTTGTTAGCGAAAATCTCAATGAACCGGTTTTCATGGCTGAATTGCCTAGCTTCATTGACCCTCACAAACCATCTTATGTCTGTCATCTTCATAAAGCTATCTATGGCCTCAAACAGACTCCACGTGCTTGGTTTCATCACCTAAGTCAAAAGCTACTTGATCTCAAATTCACCCCCACCAAATCTGACACGTCCTTATTTGTTCATTCCACAACTTCCCATACCACGTATCTCTTCGTCTATGTTGATGATATCTTAATTACCGACTCTTCACCCTCTTTCATAACCAATCTCATTCAAGACCTTAACACTACATTCTCTATCAAAGATCTTGGTCTTCTTCATTACTTTCTTGGGATATAAGCAACAACCACACCCACTGGACTCCTCCTTACCCAAACTAAGTACACTAAAGATCTTCTTCTTCGCACAGGCCTTGCCCAATCCAAACCTACCATTACACCAATCACCCCAACTCTTCCTCTCTCTAAAAATCATGGTACCCCTCTCCCTGATCCTTCTGAATATCGAAGCACTGTTGGTGCTTTACAATATCTTTGTCTTACCCATCCTAACATTCAATTTACCGTAAATAAAGTCTCTCAATTTCTTCATTGCCTTACCGACATTCACTGGACCGCTGTTAAAAGGATCCTTCATTACCTTCGCTCTATATCAACTTTTGGTATCCATTTAACCTGACAAACCTCTCTCTCTATTCAAGCCTACTGTGATGCAGATTGGGCTGGGTATCCTGATGAATGTCGATTCACATCTGGTTATTGTATTTTTTTGGGACCAAACCTTATCTCTTGGAGTGCAAAGAAACAATCCAATGTTGCCAAATCTAGCACTGAAGCCGAATATTACAGTATAGCTAATGCTGTTATTGAAATTTGTTGGATTATGTCCCTTCTTGGTAAATTTGGCTTCTCTCACATCACACCCACTCTTTGGTGTGATAATCTTGGTGCCACATTTCTTACAACCAATCCCATCACTCACACTCATACAAAACACATCGAGATTGATATTCACTATGTCAAAGATTTGATTACCAACAAGGCGCTTACTATTCAGCATCTATCTTCCTGCGATCAAATTGCAGACATCATGACCAAGGCTTTATCTTCCTCTGCCTTTCACAATCTTCGTGACAAGCTCACTATGACAACTCACTGTGTGCTTGAGGGGGCTAATAAACATATGCAGATCTTCTACAATCTCACCAGCATTATTATGATTTGTATTTATCATTATCTTGTATTCCATTTTATCTTTTGTATCTTATTTGATTTTATTTTCTGTATCTTATCTGCTATTATTTCGACAACTCAGATATCATAAGACTTGTATAAATACGGTGTAAACCTATTCATCAATGTACAAGAAAACAATACATTTACTGAAAGATAGAAGAAGATAATTGTTTTTATGTAATTTTATAAGAGAATTGTACAACTATTTATACAAGTGATTAAAGTAGAAGATTTCAAGGCTAAACTCATGTTGCTTAAATTATGGAATTTGACTGTTGTAGCTGAATCAAAGGCATGTGTTATCATCCCCCCTCAAGCTCAAGGTGGAAGCAACATTAAGCTTGTCTCGTAGCTGGCGAAAAGCTGTGGTAGGTAAGGGTTTGGTCATGACATCAGTAATTTGTTCCTTGGCCGAAATGTGTTGGACGAAGACAGTTTTCTTAGCTACCAGATCGTGAATAAAATGAATATCTATTTCAATGTGTTTGGTACAAGCATGAGCAATAGGAACAGTAGTGAGGAAAGTGGCACCAAGATTGTCACACCACAGTGTTGGTGGTGGGGTGGAAGGACCAATTTCATGAAGAAGTGATGTAATCCAATATACTTCTACTGAAGCAAGTGCAATACTCCGATATTCAGCTTCAGTACTGGAGTGAGTAACTATAGGTTGTTTCTTAGCACTATAAGAAATAAGATTAAGGCTAAAGTAAACACAATAGCTAAAGGTGGAACGATGATCATCAGAGCATCCCGCCCAGTCAGCGTCAGAATACGCTGCGAGGGTAAGTGTTGGTGATTTTATGAAGTGTAAACCATGAGAGATGGTGGAACATAGATACCATGGGGGATTCATTTGACGGCTGCCCAGTGAACATCAGTAGGACAATGCAAGAATTGGGAGACTTTGTTGACTGCAAATTGAATATTAGCACAGGTGAGGTAAAGATATTGGAGGGCACCAACGGTGCTTCTATATTCAGTTGGGTTTGAAAGTGGGATTCCATGGTTTTTAGAGACAGGTAAGGTAGGAGTCATTGAAGTTGGTGTGGGTTTCGATTGATCAAGATTTGTACGACAAAGGAGGTCTTTGGTATACATCTTTGGTTTGGGTAAGGAGAAGTCCATTTGGTGTGGTAGTGGTTTCAATTCCAAGAAAGTAGTGAAAAGGACCCAGATCTTTGATTTAGAAGGTGTTATGTAGATTATCTATGAGAGTGGTAATAAAGGATTAGGAGGAGCCAGTAACCAGGATATCATCCACATAAACTAAAAATAAAAGTGGTATCAGTGGAAATGGTGTGGATGAAGAGAGAGGTATCAGATTTGGATTGAGTGAACTGGAGGTCTAAAAGTTTTTGGCTTAGATGTTGAAACCAGGCACGGGGAGCTTGCTTTAAACCATAAAGAGCTTTATAAAGGTGACAGACATAGTGAGCATATTGAGGATCTACAAATCCTGGGGGTTGGAGCATGTAAACTGGATCTTGAAGATTTCCATGAAGGAAAGCATTGTTGACGTCTAATTGACGGATGGGCCTAGAATTGGAGAGCGCAAGGGTGAGAATTATGCGAATGGTTGTTGACTTGATGACAAGACTAAAGGTGTCGGTATAGTTAATGACAAATGATTGGTGAAAACCTTTTGCTACTAAGTAGGCTTTGTAACGATCGATTGTCCCATCAGGTTTTCTTTTAGTTCGAAAAATTTGCAGCCTACTGTATTGGCATTGGTTAGTGGTGGGATAAGAGTCCAGGTTTTATTTCAATGGAGAGCTTGAAGTTTATCAGACATAGCCTGACACCAATGGGAGAATTTTTTGGCTTGTGTATAACAAGTGGGGTTATGAGGATTAGATGAGGAGTTGGTAATATGAAAGGCAACATAATATGGAAAATTTCTTGGTTTTCTGGTATTTTTACGAGTGCGGGTTGTTATAGGATGATGGGTTTGCTGAGATGATTGGCTGGGTAACAGTTGGTGTGGTGATGATTGATGATGAGTAGATGAGGTTTGTGTTTATAGTGGTAATGTTAAGTTTATTATAGGAGGTGGGTGTAATTGAGGTGGTGGAGTAGTGAGGTCATTGTATGAAAATTGGGTTTCAATGAAGCGAACATGTGAAGAGAGATGGATTTTATTTATGCTAGGACCAAGATATCGATAACCTTTATGTTGGGAAGAATACCCAAGAAAGATGCATAGTTTGGCCTTAAGAGTGAGCTTATTAGATCGTGTTGAGCCAAGGAAGGGAAAACAGGCACATCCAAAAACTCTTAAGTGTGTAAGATTAGGTTTGGTACAGAACAAGACTTCATGAGGTGCTTTATGGAGGAGCACTAGCGTAGGGAGAAGATTGATTAGATAGACAACTGTTGAAAAGGCTTCAAACCAGAATGTTTTTGGTAGGTAGGCATGGAGGAGTAAGGTAAGACTTGTTTTTGTGATGTGCCTAATTTTGCATTCAGCAACACCATTTTGTTGGGGGTGTGTAAGGACAGGAAATGTAGTTGGTTACGCCATTATTGGATGTATACTGAGCAACGGGGCCTTTGATGAGTTCAGGTGCACCATCAATTTGTAATACTTTGATTGTGGCGAATGGTAGGTTTCATAGGTGGTTTTGAAATGATGGGATTGATCAAGAGCTTGTGATTTATAGGTTAATATGTATATCCATGTGAAACAACTATAGTCATCATTAAAAATAATAACGTATCGATACCCAGAGAGAGATAAAGTTGGGGATGGGTCCTAGATATCGTAGAGAATGAGTTGTAATAGAGTAGTTGATTTGCGGGATGATGAGGAAAAAGGAAGTCTAGTACTTTTACCTTGAAGAGATGAAGTACAAGGTTTTATTACATAAGGTTTATTAGTGAGACTTTGAAACAAACTAGAGGTTGTGGTATGGCAAGAATGACCAAGTCGTTGATGCCAGATTGCAAGAGGCACCATTTGAGCAGTAAGAGCAATTGGATTGTGGAAGGTGCTAGGTATTCTCACTGGGTATAGATTGCCATAGATGTTACCCTTGAGAAGGGGTGTCTGGGTTTGGAGATCCTTCACAACATAACCAAAGGGGTTAAACTTGATGGGACATAAATTATCAGTGACAAATTAACCAACAGATAGAAGATTAGTAGTTATTTGTGGAACAAGTAGAACATGATTAAGGTAAAAAGATTTCAGATGGTGGGTGAGTGTGCATGTGCCAGTAGAAGTGATAGAAAGGGCTTTGCCATTACCAACAAGTAGTTGATTTGTTCCACTCTAGGGCTTAGCACTGTCTAGGAGTTGTGGGTCAGGCGTCATGTAAGCAGAAGCACCAATGTTAGGAAGCCATTCAGCAATAGTGCTAGTGGTGAGATTAGAAGTATTTGGGTGATCATTGATGTTTATAGCAGAGAATGCACTATGAAATGTGTTTGGGTTAGAGTATGGTTGGGCATTTCTAGAGTTGGAATATCTAAAACGACACTTAGCAACAGTGTGTCCTATTTTGTAGCAAATTTGACAAAGTGGAGGTGTATGAATGTAGTTTGATTTTGTATTAGGGTTGGGATGAAAAGATTGATGGTGGGACAAGGGAAATGGTTTGGATTAGGCTGGATAGGAGTTGAAGTGGGGCTGGTGGGCTTGATGGATGAAGGGGTTGGTGGATTGGGCTAGAGGGCTTAAGTGACTTGTGTGGGCTACAGATGAATGGGTCAGTGGTGCAGAGCCTAGGTGGCGGGTTGATTTGGGGAAGGCTGGGTGATTTTGGTAAGAGGGTCAGTGGTTTTGGTGGCTTCTTCATCCTCCTCGTCCATAGACGCTGCATGTGGTGCTTGCGACTGCGAAGGCGACGTCAAGTTCTGGTGGAGCTGGTGAATGATACAGCGACAGCCTCTGCTCATGAAGGAGAAGCTCAGCTTAGAGCTTGGTGAAGGAAGGTTGGACCTCACGATTCTCTATGCCGGTGACAAAAGCTTCATAGTCAACTGGTAAACCATTGAGGGCGAGGAAGACCAGGTCTTCATCAGAGATCGAAACTCCTATTGCGGCAAGATCCTGCGTTATTAAGGACAGAATGGTGAGATATTCGGAGATGGAGGCGTTACCTTTCCTGATGGTGTGTAATCGGTGATGAAGGAGAGAGCATTGGGCTGTCGACTGCTGTAAAAAATGAGTCTCCAGTCGGGTCCACAGCTGGTGGATAGTAGAACATCCCAAGGCCAGAGAGGATACCGCTAGAGACAAGGTAGCAGTTAGCGCATAGTAAACCAATCCATCATGTTTGTCCCAGTCAAGTGATTGTTGAGAGGATGCTGGCGACGTAGTGGTTGGTGATAGTGGTGTTGCAGATACGTAATATTGTCCAAACTTGATTGCTCCAAACAAGGTAATTGGAGTGGTCTAATGTCGTAGTTATGAAATTTGTACTGTTTTGAAAAGGGAAGGTTAGGGTTGGTGTTGAGTTCAGTGCATATTCTAGAGTTGGTGTTGAATTCATTGCCTGTTCTGTTTGTAGGGTAGCCATTGGCATAGGTAGGGATTCTTCTATGTGGTAACTATGTTGGAAGCATAGATGTAGCTAGGTGTCCAAAATTAAAAAAAAATTATATATAGATATATATATATAAAGATGAAGTTATTTGAGAGTCAGTGGTATATTGGGCCCCCCTAAAATTTAAAAAAATTAAACATTTGAGCCCTCCTACCTTAAATTTCTGGCTCCGTCCCTGGTTGGAGGTTTGTGAAGTGAAGTTGTAGAAGGTATGTGTTAATGGAGTTGCCGTGGACTTTGATAGTGGAAAATAGGTTTAGTGATGCCTGAAAAAAAAATGTGTATGTAGGACAGAACGTCTGAAAGTGATGTGGTTTGAGGTTGTGAAGATAGGAGCTATGTAATTATAGGAAGAGTTAGGGAAGGGTGGGTAGAAGAAGGCTAGATTGTGGGCTCTGATGTCATGAAAGATAGATGAAGAAGAGAATTGTTTTTGTGTAATGTTATAGAATTGTACAGCTATTTATACAGGTGATGAAAGTATAAACATGAAAATATAATTATACAGTAGAAGATTTTAAGGCTAAAATTATGTTGCTGACATCATAGAATTTGACTGTTGTAGCTGAATCAAAGGCATGCGTTATCATTTACATATCAATTATATTCTTCTCTTTTATTAACATATGTTTTTATAATCGGGTTAGCTGCCATTTACTTGATGATTGCAGGAGCTTTTAACCTGTTATAGTTTTCACCTGGGCGTCTGTTTACTGTTTGCAGATGAAAGCCTTCGAACTAATGGCTACTCGGACCAAGTTGTGGATTTCATTACAGGAATGAAAGATATGCGTTTAAGGGATTTTTTTTGGTTCGATGGTCTTGAAATGAAATTTTCTTACGATCTCTGTCGTCGATTCTGCATGGAATCACTTACGAAAGTGCTTAAAGCACCAGCAGTCATTTTCATAGTTTTAATGCGTTAGAGCCTGAACTTCTGAGCACTGTCTCCTCTGTGTTTCAGTCTGTCTATTTCATTGGTCCACTGAAACTGCAACTTGATCAGATGCAACACAGTGATCTGAATTCGATTGGATGTAATCTGTGGAAAGAAGAACTTGAGTGTCTCCAATGGCTTGATTCCAGAGAACCCAA
>JANITX010000210.1:3071901-3082939 GCA_027564395.1 Erythroxylum ulei | reverse complement strand
ACTGTGATAGCCAAAGCTCATTTTCAAGAGGATTTTATCACTTCTTTTAATCTTTTCATTTTCTATTCCAAAAATCCTAAAATACTTTTTACAATGCATTTTAGTTCATTAATAATTTTAAGATTGAAGCCCCCTTTTTACTAATTTCACTTGCGCTTTATGACATATAGGCTAGCTTAGGTCCATTTCATTAGGTTTCGATTAAGAGAGATGACCCGAGGTTGCACCCTATATTGTAATCCTTGGAATTAAATTATTTTAGATTCGGCTTCCAAGGGTTCGATCTTTAGATCAAAACGACAGAGCCGCGATTACTTATTATAAATAGGCTTGAGCTCTATGAAGCTAGCACTTCATGCTTAGCCCTCTTTGTAAGAGTTACAGAGTTCTCTCAACTCATTATGTGGATACTGTTAGAGGCCGAATACTTGTATGACTACGGTGGTTGAGACGGATCAATTTCGGAAACGACTCGAGTGATGCAACAAGATATAGATCAAGCTTTGGAATAAGGTACGAATTAAATTTTCGCTTTATTTTGATTCGTGTTAATCATTTTGTAGAATTAAATAGATCTTGGTTTTTGAGAAATCAAATGTTAAGAAAAAGTTTCGTGATTATTCCGCTGCAGTTCGGATTAGATCCTGACTCGATTTCCCAACACTTAGGACATGAAAGATCATCATATAGACCTTAATAGAAGTACAATCGTTAAGGAAATACCCAATGAGTTACCTGCACCAAAACTCAAATTACCCTTATAGGGACTTGCGACATAACCACAAACCCTACAGATCACAGAGTGAGGTCTAGAGAAATCATAGACCTCCTTGGCACAATCTTTTCTTACATATTGACTAGACCTGCAACCAAACTTTTGTGGCAACATCCATAATCAATTTCGATAATTAAAAGCTCATTTTCACGAGACTCTATATCATTATTATTTATAAAGGCCTGATCAAACACTTAGGCAGTTCATAAGGAGGTACGGTCTGAAGTCACTCAGATTTCGAACCTTAACTCATCCATAGCGATGGTAACCATTTGAGAACAGTCTAAAAAAGCATCAACCTCTTAGATGTCTCTTTAATTGGGTAAAGGCCAAATCATCTCAATCTTGAAGAGATCAAAAACTTGCCCGCGCTATACACAAGATCGGTAAGAAGGTAAGCAAATTGCACACCTAAACAATTTGTTGTCTCAAAGAAAAATAATAACTGACGAGAATTTGCCAAGAAAAACAATAGAGGTGGAGCTAAAAGAGTGATTATTGGTCTTGAATGTGAACTTCATTCAAATCTTAAATTACACCAGAGACGAAGACCTTGTCAGTCTTACAAAACCATTGCTACCATGAAAGAGAAGAACAAAGAAATATTGTAGGCTCTATCGGGATTATGGCCAGGATACAAAGGAAAGAAGAAAATTGAGGAGTTAGCCTTATATACGTAATCTATTTGCTTTTTACATACAAGTAATCTGAAAAACAGTATAGGTTCTATAGGGACAAGGCAGGAAGTGAGTACTCGCAAACTCAATGTAGATCCAATAATCAGACCTGGAAGCAAAAAAAGAGGGTGTTTACAAAAGGAAGGCCGCTTGCAATACAACAAGAGGCGATTAGTTGTTCAATACATGATTCATTAGGAAGCCCAACTATCTCTAATGGTTAGAAAAAGTTGTCAAAGATTTTGAAGAACTAAAAGAGTATTTGAGAAGTCCACCACTTGTAGCTACGCCAATTTATAGGAAAGAGTTGTTTCTTCATTTTGAGATTTCCGACGAGTTGATGGGAGCGGTGCTGGTAGGAGACTTTAAACACTGAAAACTAAATTATTATGTCAAAAATCTTTTAGGTCCATCTAGCAAGGTAGAACAACACTTCCTTCTCCACATAAGTCTCAAGCTCAAAGGTGAATCTAGTTGGTACTCTCTAACAGCAGCTTCTGCACTAAATACTTTTGCTCCAGGGAAAAGAAAAATTGTAGAAGATCAACATTTCTTTTAATAAGCTGTTTATATTCTCTGTGGCATGTAGTAATTGTATCTGTAATAATCAATGTATATTCCTCACAAGTGTTTGTAAGTGTTTTGGTTCGATTTATAACAATGAAATTATGCCAACTCTTTAGAAATGGAATTTTCAACTTCAAAGTTTTGGTTTTTTTCCCACTCCAAATATTATGTTTCAACACAACTCACCCAGCACAACTCCAAAACAACTGCAAAACAGCTAAAGAAGAACAACAGAAACTAAAGGCAAGGATTTTTTTTTACACATAAGAAGAAGATGGTTTTTTTTTCACATATTTCTTCAGTTGCTTCATATATGGAAAATGATCTAAAGCTTGTCATATTTGCGCTCATACCTTTTGTGCCAACTTACATCAATGGCTGAAAATGAAAACAAAGATGACAAAGATTGTGACATTTATCTCACTCTCATTGGTTGATCAAGGACAAAACAACAAAGCTGTCTGAAAACTAACAAACTCTGACAATAGTATCACCTATGATTGTTAAAGCTGCAGAAAGTAAAAGAAAAGCTTGATACTGTAGAAACAAAAGCTGATGTGTGGTTTGACCTAGCTTAATTCTCTTTAATGGAAATTGACACTTTGGCTTTGAATTCTTCTAATTCATTGACTTACATGACTTCTTCATAGTTGCGTCAAGAATTGACATACTTTGCTTCATATTTCCTTCAACTGATTAACAAACAACTCTATACTTGCTTCACACATTTTGGTTCTTCATCCTTCAGCTTCCTATTGCATGTTGCTTCATTCTTTCCACCTTTCTTGCACTGATTTTCAATCATTTGAGTTCTGTTCTTTGGATCCAAACACATCTGAATTTCTCCCAAGATCATCTTCTATAGCTTTCTTCTATACAAAGGAACCTTGTTCTTCATTCTGCCTCTCTTCTTCACTTTAACTGATCTTGCCAATTCTTCTACAAATTTCAGTATAGCAGGCTCCATGAAACAACACAATTCAGCAGCTCCTCCTTTGTTTTGTGGAGCTTGCACACCCATCAATCTTCTTAAGGCTTCGAATCTCCATCTTGCTAATGCCTTTGTGAATAAATCAACAAGTTGAAAGTTTGATCTGCAGAAAGCCATTTTGATTTCCTTTTCTTCGATCAATTCCTTAATATAATGATACTTCACCTTCATATACTTGGTTCTCATATGATCAGATGGATTCTCAGCCATTGAAATGGCAGCACTAGAATCACAATAAATTGTCACAAATTTTCCTTCAATTCATCAACATCCAATAGGATTTTCTTCAACCATTGAGCTTGCTTGGCAGCCATGTTCACTGCCACATATTCAGCTTTAGTTGATGATTGTGCAACACTCCTCTGCTTCTTTGAAGACCAAGCAAAAATTCTTGACCCTAAACTACAGCAGTACCCACTTCTACTCTTGCACTTATTACTTCCAGCATAACTAGCATCACTAAACACATACAACTCTACCTTTTCTCCTCTTCCAAACCAAATTCGATGATCAATAGTATGCTTCACATATCTCAATATTCTTCTAGCATATAAAGCATGTTGTCTTGAAGGATTGTGATTAAAACCAGCTATGATATTCACAACACATGCAATATCAGGCCGTGATGCACACAAATACATTAAAGATCCAATCATGCCTCTATAGTAAGTCACATCAAACTGCTCACCTGGTTTTGTAGCCTCCAGCTTCAACTGATGCTCCATGGGAGTTGTCATGCCACTAATATCCTTCAAACTAATCTTTTCAAATAACTCCTCTGTATATTTTCTTTGGTGAATGAATATCCCATCTTTCCTCTGATCAATTTCCAAACCAAAGGAATAACTTATTTCTCCTAAGTCTGTCATTTGGAATTCAGACTTCTTCAGCTCTTTAAAGTCCTTTACCAACTTGTCCTTAGTTCCAATTATGAACAAATCATCTACATATACTGACCAAATTAGTTTCTCTCCATTATCACCTTTCATATACAATGTGGCTTCACTTTTACTTCTCATGAACCCATTCTGCAGCAAGTAACTATTGATTCTTGAATACCAGGCTCTTGGAGCTTGTTTCAATCCATATAGGGCCTTCACCAACTTGTACACCATCTGCTCTTGTCCCTTTTTCACATATCCTTCGGGTTGCTTCAAATATACTTCTTCATCCAACATTCTATTGAGAAATGCACTCTTTACATCCATTTAATGCACTTTCCATCCATTATTTGCTCCCAATGCTAGCAACAGTTTCACCGTGTCAAGCCTTGCCACTGGTGCATAATTTTCAGTGTAGTCCACTCCATATTCTTGCTTATACCCTCTTACAACCAATCTAGCTTAATACTTGTTGATAGATCCATCAGGGTTTAGCTTTGCTTTATGAATCCACTTCGAGTCTACTACTTTGGTTTTTGGATTAAGCAGATCCACCAACAGCCAAGTCCCATTTTCCTCTATTGCTTTTATCTCCTCATCCACTGGAATACTCCTTGTTTTACTGCCTGATTGTAAGTCTTTGGTTCAGCTCCTGCAGACATGGCATATTCAGATACCATGAGTGCATCATCTGGTTCTTCTTCCTCTGCATCATCATACCTGAAATCAAACAAAGGGTTAGTTTCACTATAAATTGAGGCCAAGTCCCTCTCTTTATGTGCATTGTTAGAGCTGGAAGTCTCCTCCTGATTTTCTGAACTCAATTCATCACTTTCTAAACTAGGAGATGTCTCCCCTCGATTCCCTTCATCTTTAGAATTATTGCAATCTCCAGCTGCTATCACTTCATCATGTGGCTCTTCATTTATAACCTCATTAACAACTGGTACATTCAATGGTATTTCAATGTCAACTCCTCCTGACTTCTTGATTTTAGGCTCTCCCCACTTCCATCCTTCATTTTCATCAAATTTCACATCCCTAGACACAAACATCTTTTTAGTTTATGGAATGTATATTCTATATCCTTTGGATTTTGCACTATGTCCCATCATCACTCCCTTCATTTCTTTCTCATCCAATTTTGTTCTTTTTGCTTTAGGAATATGCATATAAGCCACACATCCAAACACTCTTAAATGATTCACCTTCTGTTCAACTCCAAACCAGACTTCAAAAGGTGTTTTCTCCTTCAAAGCTCTAGTCTTCATTCTGTTTTGTAAATAGGTAGCAGTAAAGCATGCTTTTGGCCAAAAATTTATAGGCACCTTCATTCCAAACATCTTTGTCTTTTCCATCTCCACAATTTTTCTATTTTTTCTTTCTGAAACTCCATTTTGTTGTGGTGAGTATGCAACTGAAAAATTGATGGAATATGCCTTCCCTTTCAAAGTAATTCTTCATCTCATTTGAAATATACTCTCCTCCTCTATCACTTCTCAAGCATCTCACTTTTCTTCCATATTGGCTTTCAACTTTTTCTCTCCACACCTTAAAGAATCCAAATACTTGATCTTTGCTCTTCATAAAATAAATCCATGAATACCTTGACATATCATCAATGAACTCCACATAATATCTACTCCCTCTAGCTGATGGTGTCTCCATAGGTCCACAAACATCAGAGTGTACCAGTTACAACTTCTCTGTGGCTCTCCAATCACTTGCTGGAAAAGGTAAAACATGGCTTTTTCCTTTTGCACAAACCTCACACACTGATTTCAACTTGCTGCTCAAATGTGGTATTCCATGAACCAACTCTTTCTTCTACATATCAAAGACATAATCCAAGTATGCATGACCATACATTCGGTGCCATAATTGAGTTAAATCTGTCAATGGAATAGAAGCAAATGCTCCATCCACTTCTGTCATTTTAATCTTAAAAACTCTGTTGATCATCTGAATTTTATACACCAGCTCACTTTGTTCATTAAAAATCCTGCACATTTCATCTTCAAAGTGAACTTTGTATTCCTCTCCAATAGCTGACCAACACTAATCTAATTTTGATCTAGTTCAGGGATGTAATACACTTCCTTAAGTATTGTACTTCCAACTTTTGTAGTTAATTCCACAGCCCCTTCCACGATACAGGAATGATTTCACCATTTCCAATCTTTACCACTATGTTTTTATTTGTGTCTTTCTTCACAAATGCTTCTCTTTTTTTTTCATGTGATTTGAACATCCACTATCCACTAACCATTCACTTTCTTTCTCATCTTTTGCTTCAACTATACAAATTTCAACATCAGAGTCAATTTTCCTGCCTTTGTGACAAGTTTCTACTATAAAAACACTTTCCACTATCACTGATTTTTCTTTTGGTTTGCTAGTTTGTGATGATTCAGGTTTAGTGTTTGGGATGTTGTGTAGATTAGTTTGAAAATTTAGACTAGTTTCTAATTGTTGTTGGGATGAGGAGTTATTAACAGAATATGTAATTTGTGTTTGTTGGCTTAATGTTTCTGTGTGTAACGATTGGTATGGCATTTGGTGTGTATAGGTTGGTTGAGATACATATTGCTGTGTTGTTCGAGGTTGAGGTGAGTAAGTTTGAGACAACAAAGGCTGAGAAGTAAAATGTGGTGGATATAGGTTGGTTGAGATACATAGGGTTGAGTTTGAATTGGCATTTGGTTTGATGAAGTGTTTTGTTTTTGTAAAGGAAAGATTGGTGGTGGCTTGCCAAAAATGGGGCTTCGAGGATTTTGTTGCTCTTGTATCCATTTCTCATAACACACTCTCTTTGAATGTCCCCTTTTTCTACAATGTATGCAGTCCACATTCTCATTCCAAAAGCATTCTTTAGCAGCATGGTTGTTCTTTCCACAAAACTTGCAATTTGGAAACATCCCCCATCTTGAAGTCCTAGGTCCACTTTGCATTCGATTGGAGTTGTTTCCAGCATATTGGTTTTGTAGCTTGGAAGTTTTATGGATGGTTTAAATAAGGTAATTGCTGAGGAATGGTGTTTGAGGATACATTTGAGGCATCTGATATTACATTTGGTTTTGATAGGACTGGTTTTGAATGAGGTTATCTGGTAAGGATGTTAGGTATTTTGTGGTTGGTTCTATGAATGTGAAGGCATCTGAGGTTGCACAACATTTGATTAAGTTGGTTTTGAGTCAGATTTTGAGTTTGGGTGAGAATTGGTGGGTTTTCTGGCACTCTAAACCATTCAGCCTTCAAATCATACTCCTCTCCTTACCTTTGAATCCCATGTCTCTCTTCATGCATCTCCAACACATTAAAAACTAGCTCCAATGTCACAGAATTTGGATCATTACTAAATTGCCATTCTACAGGTGCTATGTTTGCTTCAAATCTCAAAGGTAATCTGCTTAGAAACTTGTCAACCAGTCTATGATTGTTAGTGTTTTCTCCAAACTCCTTCAGCTTTTGAACTAAATTCATAAATCTGGTTTTTTTAGCTCCCACATTCTCTTTATCCTTCATCGAGAAGTTCTCAAAGTTTCTGATTACAACCTGTTTCTTCAACCTTAAAGACTGAGCTGAGCCCATATACTCTAGCTTTAATGTTTCCCACAATTCTTTAGCACTTTTGTAACTTGCATGTCTTAGCAAAATTGTCTCACTAACTACTGACCTCAGAAAAAACAAGAGCTTTGAAATCCTTGTCTCTGTCCTGCCTGATTCTTGTTAATTATTGGTCTGTTAATTTTGCTATTCCCTCAACATCAGTCAGTCCTTCATTTACCACATCCCAGCATTTGCACATTCTAAGACAGTACTCAACTCTAAGAGCCCAAGCTCTGTAATTTTCACCAGTTAAGATTGATATATTAGTCTGTACGCTTTGCAAATTCATCATAGGGAAACCTGTACCTTCCATGGTTTTGGTTCAGTCCAGGTTATGTGAACCGTGTAGCTCTGATACCACTCTGGCAAGGTAGAACAACACTTCCTTCTCCACACAAGTCTCAAGCTTGAAGGTGACTCTAGTTGGTACTCTCCAGCAACAACTTCTCCACTAAATGGTTTTGCTCCAGGCAAGAGAAAAATTGTAGAAGATCAACATTTTCTTTAATAAAATGATTGTATTCTCTGTGGCATGTAGTAATTGTCTCTGTAATAATCAATGTATATTCCTCACAAGTGTTTGTAAGTGTTTTGGTTCGATTTATAACAATGAAATTATGCTAACTCTTCAGAAATGGAATTTTCAACTTCAAAGTTTTGGTTTTTTTTCCCACTCCAAATATTCTTTCATCACAACTCACTTAGCACAACTTTGAAACAACTCCAAAACAACTAAAGAAGAACAATAGAAACTAAAGGCAAGGATTTTTTTTTACCACAGAAGAAGAAGATGATTTTTTTTCATATATTTCTTTAGCTGCTTCATACATGGAAAATGATCTAAAGCTTTTCATATTAGCTCTCACACCTTTTGTGCCAACTTACATTAATGGTTGAAAATGAAAAAAAAGATAACTAAAGAGCAAGATTGTGACATGTATCTCACTCTCATTAGTTGATCAAGGACAAAACAACAAAGCTGTCTGAAAACTAACAAACTCTGACAATAGTATCACCTATTATTTTTAAAGCTGCAGAAAGTAAAACAAAATCTTGATATTGGAGAAACAAAAGCTGATGTGTGGTTTGAGCTACCTTAATTCTTTTTAATGGAAATTGAGACTTTGACTTTGAATTCTTCTACTTCATTGACTTACGTGACTTCTTTATAGTTTCTTTAGGAATTGACAAACTCTACTTCAGATTTTCTTCAATTGATTAACAAATAGCTCTATACTTGCTTCACACATTCTAGTTCTTCATTCTTCAGCTTCCCATTGCATGTTGCTTCATTCTTTCTTCCTTTCTTGCACTAATTTTCAATCATTTGAATTATGTTCTTTGGATCCAAACACTTTTGAATTACTCCCAAGATCATCATCTCTAGCTTTCTTCTATACAAAGGAACCTTGTTCTTCATTCTGCCTCTGTTCTTCACTTTAGCTGATCTTGCCAATTCTTCCACAAATTTCAGTAGAGCAGGGTCCATAAAACAACACAATTTAGCAGTCCAAAGATGAGATCTATAAGTATGGAGAAACTCATCCTAACTCTATTTTTATCACTAAGAAAAACTTTGACACTACTTTCAGGCTGGTATATCAACATTGTCACGAAAATTCCACTGCAATACATTTTACACAAGCCTGAAATTCTTGGAGGCTCGTAAGGTGGTCCATTAAGTTGCGAGAACTTATAATTTTATATATAACAAGGAGCTCTATAAATCCCTAGGTAATAATATCTTTCATTATTCTCAAGTGATAGAGACAATCCCACAACCTCGAACATATACTATATATAAGAATGGAGTCATAAAAGAAGATGAAAGTGGAGCAGGAGTGTGTGTGTAAAAAGATCGTGTAGGATATATATATCAAATATCAATTGAAGCATAATTTTAGGACATCCAATAATGAAAGAGAATACAAAGTCATCTTATGTGCACTTATATAAATGAAAAGATAATATTATTATAACATTAGATTCTCAATTAGTTGTCAACCAACTTGCTAAGATATATGGTATATATCTTATTATTTAGTTTTCACATTGTCGATAATTGGACATCTAAGATAATGTTGATGAGTTTAAAATTCAAATCAAAGTGGATTAGAATAAAATTTGCTATCTTGGAAAATTGTATAGAGTTAGAACTCTATCTAGAGAAGAACTCTTGTGTGGATCATGTTGGTGGATGCTTGGATAAGGTAAAAATTGCTGAAGTGAGGGAGGCTTACATGGGTGACTTGGTTAGACCTAAGGGTTCCAATAGTATCTGTCTGAATCTGAATCCGATCTTCTTCTTGAGAATTTAGATATATGGGAAGCGGTGGGTCCATTGTTGTTTACAGCTAGTGATACATATATGATGTCTTTAATTATACGACAACTATAATTTGCCTCGTCATACTCATGTCTGCATTGATTTATGATTTAAGGAGACTCACACCTGACATTATTATTATCTACTTGTGTTAGTTAGATTGGAGAGCTACAGCCAATATTTGCGTCAACGAGATCTATGAACCTAATCACCAAAGGCATGGGTTTGTGATCTCTAATCATTTATTTCATAAAATTGAATCAACGAGTTGCTAGTGGTGTGCGAGTTCCACATTAGTGGGCTAAAGGTGACATGCTGCACTGAGGGGCTTTGATAGTTGCGTGTCTTCGTTGGTTGGTTGTCGTTGATAAAGTTTTAGTGTAGTTGTGTTCTTTTTTTTATGCATTGTAAATAATATATTGCACAAAATTTTATGTACATGGATCTTTGGGGCATATGCCGATCCTCTATATAGTCCCAAAACCTATATCAATTACAACCACTTCCCTAATACATCCCAAAACAATATTAACCATGTTCTCCAATACAATCGAAAAGAAGCTATAAGCAAGATTACATGAAATTTACCACTACCTCCGATGCATTAGCCTAAATATACATCATATCCCCCAATACAACTAATATAAGCCAGATTACATTAAGATCCCTGATAAGTTGCCCAATACAACCGAAGAGAGGCTATGATCAAAAGTACATGAAGCTTACATCTAGCTAGTGGTTATAACCAACATTCACCAAATACCCTAATACACCCAAAAGGAGGCCATAGACAATAATACATCAAATTTTCCATTACATCCAAAGTATCAACCCAAAACAATTCCCACACCCCCCTAATACATCCAAAAACAGGCTATAAGCAATCTTACATCAAAATTCCTCA
Organism: Erythroxylum ulei; assembly: GCA_027564395.1. NCBI lineage: Eukaryota > Viridiplantae > Streptophyta > Magnoliopsida > Malpighiales > Erythroxylaceae > Erythroxylum > Erythroxylum ulei. Next base: position 3,072,209 of record JANITX010000210.1, on the reverse strand, counting down.
TGCATCCGAAAAATCAGAAGGTTATAAGGTCCATGGGGTATAATCTATATAAGATTCTATACATTATTGTTTTAATTTTTATAACCATATCTAAGCTTGTAGCAGAAGCAGACTCTAGTTGGATGATGTTCCTTGTTTTCCATATCATGTATATGGCGCATATGAGGCCAAGTTTAGCAACTTTTCTTCTAATATGTTGATTGAGCCCAAGTTTTCATTATTAATTGGCTACATTTTCATAACTTTTGATGAACTTTTTGACTCATAATTGCGACTTTTGTGCTTAAATTAGTTCCTCATGTTGAGCT
>JANITX010000210.1:3037350-3056055 GCA_027564395.1 Erythroxylum ulei | reverse complement strand
TTCATTTCCAGCATAGCTTGCATCACTAAACACATATAACTCCACATTTTTCCTTCTTCCATACCATATGCCATGATCAATCAAATGTTTTATGTATCTCAACACTCTTCTACAATACAATGCATGATATCATGAGGGGTTATGATTGAAAGTAGCTAATATATTAACAACACAAGCAATGTCGAGCCTTGATGAACTTAAATACATTAATGAACCAATCATGCTTCTATAGTAGGTTTCAACGAATTGTTGACCTGGTTTAGTTGCCTCCAACTTCAGTTGATGCTCCATTGGTGTTGTCATGCCACTGCTATCCTTCAAGCCAAATTTATCAATCAATTCTTCAGCATACTTCCTTTGATGAATAGAAATGCCATCTTCTCTTTATTGAATTTCCAAACCCAAGAAATATCTCATCTCTCCCAAATCAGTCATTTGAAATTTTAATTTCATTGAGTCTTTAAATTCACTCACATGCTTTTCTTCAGTCCCTATAAGCAACAAATCATCAACATATAAAAGAGCAAATCAATTTCCCTTCGGTATAGGTCTTGACATATAATGTTGCTTCACTCTTGCTTCTCTTAAAGCCATTTTGCATCAAGTAGTTGTTAATTCTTGAATACCAAGCTCTTGGAGCTTGCTTCAATCCATACAAGGCCTTCACAAGATTGTAAACCTTGTGCTCTTGACCTTCTTTCACATAACCTTCTGTTTGTTTCAAGTAAACATCTTCATCTAGCATCCCATTCAAGAAAGCACTCTTGACATCCATTTGATGCACTTTCCACCCATTGTTTGCAGCTAGTGCCAATAACATCCTCACCGTGTCTAATCTTGCAACTGGAGCATAGGTTTCGGTATAATCTATCCCATACTCTTGGTTATATCCTCTCACAACTAGCCTTGCTTTGTGTTTGTTGATTGAGCCATTCGGATTTAATTTCTCCTTGAATATCCACTTCGAATCAACCACTTTAGTTTCTGGACTTGGTAAATCCACCAGCAACCAAGTTCCATTTTCTTCAATTGCTTTCATTTCTTCATCCATAGAGCTCTTCCATACTCCTTGCTTGATTGCTTGCTTAAATGTCTTCGATTCTGATCCAACAATTAAAGCATATTCAACAATGGTTAATGCTTCATCCGGATCTTCATCTTCAGCCCTGTACCTGAAATCAAAAATGAGGTTAGCGTCTCTATAAATTGATGCCAAGTCCCTAGTACTGTGAGCACTGTTGGAGCTTGATGAGCCTTCTTGAGAATCCGAGTTCATTCTCCCAATTTATAGACTTGACAGATACTCCTCCTGAGCTCCATTGCTGTCATTGTCATTTGAATTTGGTGTATCCGTGCGAGATGTCTCCTCCTGAGATCCATCACCTACACGATTATGATCAGCATCTGCAACTTCTCTTGTTATTTCATCTGCATTTGGATCAACTAATAGAAATTCAACACCAACACTCCCTGAACTATCATCAATCAGCTCATCCCAATTCCATTCTTTATTTTCATCAAATTTTATATCTCTAGACACCATGATCATCCCTGTTTCTGGATTATAAACCCGATACCCTTTTGAATCTCCACTCTATCCCATCATCACCCCTTTAATTGCCTTCTCATCCAACTTGGTTCTTCTAGCTTCAGGAATGTGCATATATGCTATGCACCCGAAAACTCTCAAGTGCTACACCTTTGGTTTAACTCCAAACTAAACCTCAAATGGAGTCTTTCCATCCAGTGCTCTAGTCTTCAATCGGTTCTGCAAGTATACTGCTGTGTAGCATGCTTTAGTCCAAAACCTCTTTGGCACTTTTATGCCAATCATCATTGATCTAGTCATCTCCATAATACTCCTATTCTTCCTCTCGGACACTCCATTCTACTGTGGTGAGTATGCAATCGAGAATTGATGAAATATTTCCTCATTTTCAAAGTATTTCTTCATCTCATTTGATACATATTCTCCTCCCCTATTACTTCTCAAGCATCTTACTTTGTTTCCACTTTGACTTTCAGCTTCAGCTCTCCACACCTTGAATAACTTGAATACTTGGTCTTTGGTTTTCATAAAATAGATCCATGAATATCTTGTTGCATCATCAATAAACTCCACATTATATTTGCTCCCTCCAGCCGATAATGTATTCATTGGTCTACAAACATCCATATGCACTAGTTGCAATTTTTCTATAGCTCTCCAATCACTTAATGGATAGGGTAAAACATGGCTCTTTCCCTTGGCACAAGATTCACATACACTCTTCAATTTGGAGCTCAATTGTGACAATCTGAGAACTAGCTCTTTCTTTTGCATTTCAATTATGTAATCAAGGCTTGCATGTCCATACCTCTTATGCCACAATTAGGTAAGCTCGTTCATTGGCAATGCAGCAAAAGCTCCTTCAACTTCAGCCATCTTCAACTTGAAAATTCTATTCACCATTGGAATAATATGTATCATCTCTCTTTTTGCATTAATGATTTTACACATTTCATCCTCAAAGTGTACTTTGTATTTTTTCTCCAACAACTGACCAACACTTATGAGATTTTTATCTAGCTCGAGTATATAATAAACTCCTTCAAGAACTGTATTTCCAACTTTAGTTCCCAACTTCACAGCCCCTTTCCAAGTAATTGGTAAAACTTCACCATTTCCTATTCTAACCACTACATTAACTCCTTCATCTTTGTCCATAAATCCCTCCTTCTTCTTTGTCATGTGGTTGGAGCAACCACTATCTATTATCCACTCACATTGCCTCTCATTTTTCACTTCAGAATCACACACATTAATAGAAGATTCCTCTTTCAGATCTTGACAAACCTCCGCTACAAAAACATTCTCTTTGGTTATGGTTTTCTTGGGTTGATTTTTGGTCTGTAAAGGTTCAGGTTGGGTGCTTGATGTGTTTGAGGAGTTGTTTTGAGAGTGTAAATGTGTTTGTGGTTATAAAAATGAAGTTGAATCAGTCATCGGGTTTGTGTTTTGGAAGTATTTGCTTGATTGGTTTGGCAAATTTGTTTTAATATTTTGATGAGTTTGAAGTATTGAGCTAGATTGAGGCATGCTTGGTTAAGTCATTTGAGAGTAATATGCATAGGATTGAGGGATCAAAGAGGGTTGAGGCATTTGAGGTTGAAACACATGCTATTGAGGGATCGGATATGAGGTTATGAAAGGTTGAGGTGATTGATGAGTTTCTGGTTTTCCAACATAATGAGCTTGGTGCATTTGAGAGTCTATGGTATGTTGGTAAGGTTGTGGTTGAGATGGTATCATGTTTGGTGAGGCATTGGATCTTTGAAGAGGATGTATTGGAGGTGGCTTGCCAAAGAGTGAACTTTGGGGATTTTGATTCTCCTTCATCTATTTCTCATAGCAAACCCGTCTACTATGTCCCCTTTTCCTGCAAAATATACACTCAACATTATCATTCCAAAAATAATCTTCAGTTGCATGATTATTCCTCCTACAAAACCTACAATTTGCAAGCATTCCCAATCTAGTCATCCCTGTTCCTCCTTGCAATCGGTTATCTTTATTCCCAGGTATTGGTTTGGATTATGGAAATTTTGGTATGGCATTTGGGAGGTATATTGCGGTTGAGGGTACAACTGGTTCGAGTAAGGATGGTTTTGAGTGTAGGTGTTAATCTGATAAGGAATTTGATGGTTGTGAGGCTGATTTGGTGGATGGTTTTGAGCTTGTATTGTTTTTGAATCAAATGTGCTCTGGTTTTGTGTGTAGCTTGGAGGGTTTTCTGGTGTCCTAAACCTTTCAGCCTTGAGTGCAAACTCCTCTCCTTCCCTTCTATGGCCATGTCTTTCCTCATGCATTTCTAGGACATTGAACACTTGCTCCAAAGTTACTGATTCCGGATCATTTGAAAATTGCCACTCCACCGGTGCCACACTTACTTCAAACCTCAATGGCAATCAACTTAGGAACTTGTCCACCAACCTTTTGTGCTTGTGCTCTCCCCAAACTCCTTTAGTTGCTGCACCAAGTTTAGAAACTGACCCTTTGCTGTATCCACACTTTCCTCATCCTTCATAGAAAAGTTTTCAAAGCTCCTCAAAATTGCTTGTTTCTTCAGCCTTAAAGTTTGAGCTGATCCAACATACTTTATTTTAACTATATCCCATAGTTCTTTAGCACTCCTACAACTTGCATTTCTCAGCAAAATGGACTCACTTACCACTGATCTCAAGAAAACCAAGGCTCAGAAGTCTCTATCCCGGTCTTAATTCTGCCTTGTCAGATCTGCTTGTGTCGTGGCTCCATGCTCTTTTGCTACTCCTTTAGTGACTACACTCCAACAGTCACTGATCCTTAAGCAATCCTCAACTCGAATGGTCCATGCTTTATAGTTGTCTCCAGTCAGCACTGGAATGTTTGCCTGCACATTTTGTAAGTTCATCATCGTCGGATTCATACCTGTCATGGCTTGGTTTGGTCTAGACTAATTGAACCTTGATGCTTTGATACCACTCTTAAATATGCGCCTCCAAGAGCTGAAGATAGCACCTTCCATATACAACCTGTCGGGTAAAAAGATGGTTGAGACAAACTGTCAAACACCTTCTATACTGTTCATACAAGCTCCAACTAGATGAATGGTGTTGCCTCCTCTGTTCCTGACTTTGTAATCAAAATGTATAATGTATCTCTAATGAGATCGCAACTCAGTTTCCTCACACGAATTGGTATTTGTATGGTAAAAGATTGGTGTTTTAAGAAAAGTTGTATCTCTCCTTTTGAATCCGAAAACTACTTCTAAATTTTGAAACTACCTGTATATGTATGTGCTATTACAGCTATTCACTCCACAATGCTAATGTTACTTCTGGAATCCAAAACAAAATGACAATGCATACTGATCAGATGAGCTGAATTGGTGATTGTGTGTTGAAGAATTTGATTTCACTCTCATTTGCAAAACTAAAACTAACTTCTGTTTTTTTTTTCCCAGCAAAACAAAAACTACTTCATTAAGTTCTACAGATGTTGGTCTTTAGAAGTTGAATAGGACTGAACTCTTGTATTGATGGTGTTTTTCAAATTTTTTCCTTACATCCCCAAAACAACAATGATCACGAGCTTTATATCAGCTCCAACTTTCTGATACAACTTAGAAAATAACTAGAGAACAAAAGCATAACCTGATGAGCAAAAACTAAGCTAGTACAATCTTTACCCGATTTGCAAAATCACAAAAGCAATTCCCTTTGTTTTTTTTTTATAACTGAATCTAACATTGGCAGGACATTTAAAACTTGCTACAACATGAATTGAGGGATAAAAGCTAGCCTAGGACAAAAACTTCTTCATTTGGCAAAACACAAAAGTGATCAAGTTGGCCTTTTGCAAAAATAGAAACTGATATCTTCAGCTGTTGCATGGTTCTTCAGGGAACAATACTGACATTCCAAATCTGATTGTCAGCTATGGGATGGATATGCTCCAGCTTCATACACTTTGATTAGCTTTAATAAATCTTGATTCTACTAATTAAACTTCCTGGAATTTTCTTCAATCTTCTGCTAGTTTTTTCACTCTGCACTTCTTTGTTCTGTTCTTCAAGCTACAATTTCTGGATTCTCCAAGATTATTTCCATCCTGCCTTTTTCTTCCTTCTTGCACTGAATTTCCTTCATTTGAGTTTGATCTTCATCTTTCTAACTTTAATCTTCATTGTTTTGATCCATACAACTTCGCATTATGTCTAGGATCATCAATTCCAATTTCCATCTGCACTTGAACTCTTTTGGCCTTCTCTTCAGCTTCTTCTTCTTCCTTATCTTCATTGTCATTGCTAGCTCCTCCAGTAGTTTCAATACTTCAGGCTATATAAGACAACTCAATTCAACAGGTTCCTGGACGGAAGAATTTAGTCTCCTCATAATGCTTTACAGAAAGGCAAAGTTTGCAGCATAGATCAACGTTATCATAAACTTTGGGGACAAACCTGTATATTGACAAGCCAGTTGAAGACGTTGGTCGCTCTCTTCTATTTGTGGATATCAGGTCTGAGTTATAGAAGCATATTATTCTCCCATTGAAGTAGGAGCTATGGTTAGATATCATTCTCCATTCAGTGCCTGCCCCAAAAATTCTAGTTTTGAAACAAAAGGGGTTCTATATTTTCATTTCTAGCAGCCCCACTAATGTTGGTTGCTTCTCTTTGATCAGCTCCCTTACCAAAGACCGTTTCAGAGGGTCATTAAGCCCCCTTGTATTGCACACTCAAATAGACATACTGGGATTATAGCCCCTTGTCTTTTATTCCTCCCTTTGTTCCTAGCAGTCATAGTCCTAGCAACTGCATATTGAGTATTATAAAACTCTTGTCCTTCTTGGTTACTTAAGCAAGTCTTAGTATTCCTAAATACCACTTGCATCAAAAGAGTTTTATTCAGGTTATATAACCCCCTACTGTTCCGTATAATATGAGGGCTGCCATGGTATGGGGAATTCCCCACATATTTTGGGTTCTTTTTCCGTCTTCTAGTCGATTTACACTAGTGAGTCTGCGCACAAACCTCTCCAGGATTATCGGATGTAGCATCTTCTGTCAAAGGAGAATAGCAATCCACATCAAGTGTTACTAGTCCTCCAGCCCCAGGATCGCCAGTATGAGCAAGGTCCTCCGATATCCCTTTTGTATTAGCATCGCTAGGGAGTTTATCCATAGAAGATTTATGAACAAACACATCATTTGGACTCTCGCCATCCACCTTCACACCCTATGTTTGACTCAGCTCAACCTGGACTACTGACCCATCTCCAATGGCATCAGTAACTGATATAGGTTGAAGTGTCCCTGTTGTATAAGTTGATACCTATAGACCATTATCCGCAATCTCACCTTCCTCTAAGAGTTGAGGAGTACTACCCAAAATTCCATTTATTAACCTTGCCATCCCCTTGCTACCTTCAAGTACCTCCTGCTCTATGTCTTCCAGTGGAAGCTCCACAGCTTTCAGTGCACCATAACCACTCCCCTCACAAACCTCGACATTCAATGGTGCCACAGCATAGCGAGCTTCAATACATAGATCATCCTGCTAAACCGAGGCAAATACCTTCCTAGTGGGAACCCACTTCCTACAATATGTTTTCATGTCCAATGAGCATGATTTTTTTGGAAAAAAAAAATAGTTCATTAACAACCATGAAAGGCACAACATAATGAGAGTCAAACAAAATAAGATACAATAACATAGTTGATTTTCCGGGAAGGAAAAAAAAACTAGAACTAAAGGTTAACCTTCTTCTTCTGATATAAGAGCTTAGTTGATCAATCACTTTATCATGAGCTACCAAAGTTTCCTTAATCTAGCAATGCAAAATGTGAATATGAGTGTATTGTCAATTCTCTTATGCTAATAAATTATTTGATTTCTTTCCCTCCAGATAACATAAATTGCATAATAGAGGCTAAAACTTAATCAGATTTTGTCATTCCCCATAGATGAGATGGTTTGCTTCAGCCCATTCAAAAATCCTGTTCCAATCAAATTCAAAGAAATATTGGTTTAGGGTGTGTAATCATTCCTAGTATTTTATAGGCTCTAGGCAAAATAAAAAAATGACATATTTAAATGAATAAAAAGAAAATTATAATTCTTTTTTGTTGTTCTTTATGAGGTGAAAAGTGGATCCTATTTTGCTACATTTTATTTTTATGAGAGTAAAAAATAAGTCCTATTTTATCATTTATTAAGATGGGTCCTAGTCAGGTGCCCTGGCTGCACTTGCCTAGGGCCAGCCTTGGGTATGTTGAATGCTAGCCTAAATGCAGGCTATGAATTCATATTTAAAGTATAAATGAGTTGTAATTCTTCTTCAATATCGCAGAATTCTCAAAAAGTATTGTCAAAGTCATAAATCCTATTTTTCGTCTTAAGTCTGCCTCTAGCTGCAAGCCAAGTTGTGAATGAGGCTTTGGGCTTCAAGGATGCTTTCCATACTACATTAAACCATGATATATCTAAGTTAGGAGGTTTGAGAGCCTTAATGTAAGAGGAATTTGAGAAAACCCCTTTGGAACTTATATTCCAAATATGCTTATCTGTGGTAGAAGAATCAGGTTGATACTTTGGTAGATAGATTTGGAACCTTTCAAATCCTCTACCTTAGAAACGGCAGGAGTAGTTTTCAATGATTCTGTGAACTCAAGCATGTGATGGAATTCTAACTTTTCTCTTTGCCTTCTCTCTACTCTCTTTATCCCACCCATTTAGATTTTACACCCATGCCCCTCCCTGCCTTCTCCCAACCCCTTTCTTCCAGCCCTTAGTTTTCAGGTTTTTTCAGCATTTTTCACCTCACCCAGTAGCCTCCAGGCGGGCACCCATCACCATGGGTGACCCGACACCCCCTTCAAACCCTTTTCCACCCCTTCACTTGTCTTACTCTGGTTCTCAAAATGTTGCTCCGGTTGTGGCGCAGGGGCCAGGCGATGGCGTGGTGATGGGTGCTCCCTCCTCTGTGACTCCACCTGGTGAACGAAGTTCTCCTTTGGACAAAGCCTTGGCATCTGCTGCCCCTGGATAGAGGACTTCGGGTGGAGGCTTCTAGTGTGACAAGGTTGCGGTCCAGCAACATCGAGGTATGCTTACCCATTACCCTCATGTGCTTTAGGATGGTGTCATTTCCCCTCTGATTGAACTGTTACAAGCTGGAGCCAGAGCCTGGTCTTATGCTTTGGTTGGGTTTTTTCTGGAGCAAATGTTTGGCTTTTCTTGTTTTCAATGCTTGGGCAAAGGCTCGGTAGAGTAAAAAAGGCTTTGAAAAAGCCATGCTCATAGATAATGGGTTATTTCTGTTCAAGTTCTCCTCGCAAGCAAATGTCACTCAAATTCTTGAACTTGGGCTATGGCATATAGGTGATCAACCTTTGTTTTTGCGTCAATGGAGACCAGGTATGGGTTTGGATAGAAGTTCTGTTGAGGTCATCCCGATTTGGGTTCAGTTTCATGGCCTCCCATTGGAGTATTGGATGTTGGAGGGGCTTAGCCATCTGGCTAGTGGCATTAGAAAACCTATCTGCTTAGACACTCAAACAGCCGCTATGGACAGGATTGGGTATGCCAAAATTTGTATCAAGGTTGCAAAGGATGCAGTGCTCCCTGACAAGGTGTCCATCCAGCGTTTGGATGAAGCTGGTAAATTGATCTGTGATAGAATATCTATCACTTACCCATGGAAACCAAATGCAGTTAGTAAGCAGTGGGTAAGGACGGGCGTCAATTTTCGTCAGGCTGGTCGGAGGATTTGGTCCTAGGAACCATTCAGACTGCCGAACAGCATCGGCAGAATGCATCTGATCAGGTTCGGTAGTGTGTGCTTAAGGATAACTTGAACAAGGCTTCGGGGGAGGTAGGTCCTAGTCGACCACAAAGTACACCAGCTTGCGGTTCGCCTGCGGGCATTCAATCTTAGGATCGCAATGGGCATCTAGACATAGGAACAGTGGACCATTTGGATGGGGCTAATCAGAGCTCTGCAGATACAACACAGCAGGATGTGCATGGGGAGTTGGCTAGGTCCTCTGGGCTAAATCTTTTGACAGCAGCTAAGGATGCAGCCTCTCCAGCACAGTAGGGTGGGGACAGTAATTCAGCTGTTGCTCAAGAAGTAGAGGAGACAATGCAGAAGGTTGGGGATACTACTTCAGCTACTGACCAAGAAGAGGGTGAGATTCCTCAAAACTCAAATAGGCTAGGTAAGAGTAGGGTGACTAAAAAGACAGCAAAAAAGAAAAAGCATAAGGGGGTTATATCCCCTAAATGCCTTTTTTAATGATGTCTATCCTAGTATGGAATACGAGGGGGCTGAATGATCCCCTTAAAAAGATGTTGGCGAAACAGCTAGTTGCATCTTCCAACCCTGTTTTGGTAGGACTGTTGGAAACTAAAATAAAAGCTACAGCAGATCGAAAGGGTTTGACTTTTTTGGGACCTCAATAAAGCCTCTTCACTAATCATGCTCATCACTACAATGGGCGTATTTTGTGCTGGTACAATTTAGCAAAAGTAGACGTTCAAGTGCTCAAGATGGGTGCTCAATTTATGCATCTCTATTGCAAAGAAAAAAGGCAAGGCTCACTTCATGGTTACTCTAATCTATGCTGCAAATTTTTCTTTCCAACACTCTGATCTCTGGAGGGAGTTGTTGGACTTCCAAACTGGACTAAACTACCCATGGTTGGTTACAGGTGATTTTAACTACAGTCTCAACTCTTCGAAAGTGGGGGGAGGAGTTAGATTTCATGGTGGTTCGGGTGGCTCCAACAACTTTTTCGAAATACTGAATTGGTTGACCTTAGGGGCAATGGCCGATGGTTCAGTTGGGAAAACAAAAAACGGGGTGCAATGTATATCCGAAAGAAGCTGGATTGCGCATTGGTAAACCAACAATGGCTCCAATCCTTCCCTCTTGATTCAGCGGTGTTTGGTGACCCGATTTTTTCGGATCACACGCCTTTTCTTATTTAGCATCCCACTGCTTCTCACAGTTTTGGAGTTCCGTTTCGATTTTTCAATGGTTTATTATGGGCTGAAGGGTTCATGGACCTGATTGCTTAGAAATGGAGGGTTGACGTTCGCGGTTTTAAAGGATACCAATTAATGCAGAAATTGAAGATGGCCAAAAGGGCGATTAAGGTCTTTAATAAGTAGCAAATGCTCAATATTCACTGGGTTCTCATTTGGCCGACTTACAGCAGCAATGCTATAAGGATCCCTTTAATGAGAGTCTGTGGGTTCTTAAAGCTGACAGCATGCATAAATACTAAGAAGCTTTGACACTTCATGACTCCATTCTTCGGCAAAAATCAAGACAAAATTGGCTAAGGGAGGGTGATTGAAACTCAAAGTTTTTTCATGCAGCGATTCTTGCTCTTCGTAACAAAAACACTATCACTGAGTTGTCGGATTTAGATGGCAATTTATGGAGAGGTCAAGAGGCAGTGTCTGCTCATGTTAGGGATTTCTTTGTTCAACTCATAGGTGTCATGAGGAACTGAGGGGGAATGAGTTTGGGGTCAGACATGTGATGGACTTCACTCCAAATCAGGCTACTCTTGACATGTTAAACGCCCCGTTTACTGTTTTGCATATAAAAGAGGCCTTATTTCTCCTTAACAGCTCCAAAGCTCCGAGACCCAATGGGTATTCGGCTGGGTTCTTTCAACAAACGTGGCCTATCACAGGACAATTACTCACAGAAGCAGTTCTTGAGTTCTTCTTTTCTGGTAAAATGTTACGAGAAATTAACCGCATTTACATCTGTTTAATTCCTAAAAAGGAGAGACCTGAGAAGATCATGGACTATAGATCGATTTCATGCTACAACACAGTTTATAAAATTATAGCCTCTCTTTTAGCTGAGCGTCTGAAAGGAGTTTTGACTGAGGTGGTCAGTAAGGAGCAAGGGGCCTTCTTACCATCGAGGAGTATTGGTGATAATATTCTGCTACTTCAGGAATTGATAAGAGAGTATGACTCAGGCAAAAAAGTCAACAGTTGCGCCATGAAAATAGATCTTTACAAAGCATTTGACACGATTAGATGGGACTATTTGGGGGACTGCATGCAATGTATCGGTTTGCCTCCTAGATTCTGCCACTGGATCTCCCAATGCATCCAAACGCCCTCTTTGAGCGTCCTAATAAATGGCATTCCTACAAAGCCTTTTATGATTCATAGAGGAATGGCATCCCCTATTCCCTTACTTATTCACTCTTGCTATGGAGGGCCTTTCCCGATTGCTGTCCAAAATGGTGCATTGCAATGGGTTTTTCCAGTATCATCATAATTTTAAGGAACTTCACCTGTCTCATTTAATTTATGCTGATGATGTTATTCTTCTTTGCAAAGCAGAACCGCAGGTGTTAGTTATAATGATGAACTTGATGAACACTTTCTCTCGGTGGTCGGGAATGACCTTGAACATACAGAAGAGTGGCATTTATGTATCTTCAGATGTGCAAAATAGAGAAGGCCTTAGCAATTTGGTTGGGTTAACTCTTCAGAGTACTCCATTCGCTATCTTGGTGTTCCTATCACCTCGGGCAAGCCTCGGTTCTCTGACTTTATGCCTTTGCTGGAGAATTTAAAGAACAGAATTAACTCTTGGCAGAATCGGTTTCTCTCCTTTGCGGCCAGAGTCAATTTAATTGTCTCAATAATGAATAGCATGCATGTGTATTGGGCAGCTCATATGACTGCCCGAAAAAAGTAATCAAGGAAATGGAGAGGATTTTAAAAGCTTTCTTATGGACTAGTAAGTTAGAACAGTGCAAAAGAGCTAAAGTAAAATGGAGTGAGGTTGTTGTTCCAAAGAAGCAAGGGCGTTTGGGCATTATTTCGATTACTAAGATGCAAAAAAGCTTGCTTATGAAGAGAATTTGGCGTTTATCTGTGGATAAAGAAGCTATGTGGGTCAAATGGGTGCAGGCATACCGCCTTAATGACCAAAGCTTTTGGCAACTCCAAATAAGATACGAATACTCTTGGATTTTCAAAAGCTTGCTGAAATTGTGTAAATTAATTTACCCTTCGATTAGGAGTAGAATTGGGGATGGAGAAGACACATCCTTTTGGTTTGACAATTGGCATATGTTGAGCCCTCTCTGGCTCCGAAATTATCTAACTGGAATTCGAAACCACATTCCTAAGAATGCCATTGTGGCATGGGTTGTTCGAGAAAGTGACTGTTTGCATAGGTACAGTTTCAGATATCTGCGTACTAGTTATATGCATGGTATCTCCCTTTGTAGCACTCCGGACAAATTGATATGGACAGCTACCCAAACCGGTGATTTCACAACATCTTCGGCACGTGGCATTGGGAGAGGGTTGACCGAAGAGGTTCCTTGGGCTGCGCTCGTTTGGAAATAGATATTATGTCCTAAAGCAACCTTTTTCCTGTGGTTGACTATTAAAAACAGATTGAGAATAAAGGATAGGTGGTTCGGTACTTATGATCCCATTTGTGTGTCGTGTAAGTTAGTCAATGAAAGTTGAAATCATTTGTTTTTTGAATGCGAGTATACCAAAGTAGTGTGTAATCGAATATTGTATTTGACAGGTATCCTGAACTTTACTTATGAATGGACTGAGGTCCTAGATGAGGTAATTCGCGTAGTCAAACATGGGGGCCAGGATTGTTTCATTCTTAGGACCTCTTTTCAGATGGTTCTCTATCATATCTGGCGGGAGAGAAATAGACGACTTTATAAGCAAACGAAACGGAACAAATATGAGTTAGCGGACTGCATTATTAACTTGATCAGGGAGGTCATAATCAGGCATAGTATGCAAGATCAGTTAGGTTTGGCAATGAGAAGGCGTTGGAGTATTTAGAGGTGGCATCATGTTGGCTAATCTGTGATTTGTTTCCACTTGGCTTTCCTGTGATAGTAGCTATTCGGTGACAGTGGCCTGAAAGGCTCCTTTCTCTTTTTGTCTTGCCTGTATTGGTTTGCTATTCTTTGTATATTGTAAACGTTGTTCTCTTTGATAATTTTAAGTATCTTAAAATTTCCAAAAAAAAAGGCATGATTTTTGTGTGACAATCTTTTTATTGGCAAGTTTAGATTTTAGTTTTATTAATAAATTTTTTTGGAAAGATACGCATATACCTTGAGAAGAATGAAAAATAGAAATTTCAATTTCAATTTCAATTTCAATTAATTAATTTATTTATTTTAAGTTATGTCAAATTAATTCTAATCATTGTATCATAATTAATTTAATTTAATTTTTTAAAAATAAATTTAATTTTGGTTAAACTTGAATAACTAATTTTAAGATTGATCAGATATCAGGTTAATTATATAGGATTCAATTAAACTTGAACTAATTTTAATAACATTAATAATATGCGAAAGATACTTGTTCTTTTGAAAAGAATAAAAAAAATTTTAAATTATATTTAATTTAATTTAATTAATGTATTATAATTATTCTAATTTAGATATTTTTGTTAATATATGCTTTGAAAAGAATACTAGAAAATAGAAATGTCAATTTTAAATTTGAATTTAAATAAATTTGATTAATTTATTAATTTTAAATTAATTCTAATCAATGTATCGTAAATAATTTAATTTAATTTAATTTTAATTTGATTAAACTTGAATAACTAATTTTAAGATTGATCAAATATCAAGTTAATCCTATGAGTTCCAATTAGATTCAAACTAATTTTAATAATATTAAAGGTATCTATCGATCACTATTGAAAAGAATAAAAAATTAATTTTAAATTATATTAAATTAAATCTAATTAATGTATTCTACTTAATTAAATTTAGAAAATTTTGTTAATGTATTTAAATTTAATTTTGATTAAACTTTAATAAATAATTTTGAGATTGATCAAATGTCATATATCAAGTTAATTACAGTAGGTATCCAATTATACTCGCAGCTGACCAAGAAACATCAACCAAATAAGATTTATCAAGAAACAACGATTCTCAGTTCTCACTTTTAGACGCTTGTTTTTTAAAAAAACACCAACCAAATAAGACTTGTCAAGAGAGAACTGTTGTAACCTTTGTTGTGAAGATCGACCGAATTAAAGCAGGTTTGCAGTTAAATATAACTGAAGGAATAGTAATGAACATATAGATTTTACTTGAAAAATTCTTAAATTAGGGTAAAAATTACGAGCAAGGATAGAAGAATTTTAGTACTGAAAAAAATTGAAGAATTACAAGAAAAAATAGACCAAAAAATACTAAGAATATTTTTTGTCTCTCTTTCTCTTTCTTTTCCATATCATCTCACGTCTCTCTTTTCTGCTTATTGTTGTGAATTTCTTCATGCTACTCCTACCTTTTTATAGGCAAGAGTGCCTTTGCCTTTACTAAGCATGCCTTTGGCTTTACTAAGCATGGTAGGCACCAAATTGGTAGGCACCGATAAAGCCAAAGGCATGGTTATTAATGGTGCCTACCAGCTACAATTGTTGACAATTCTCCTATTTGAAGATTTGATTGATAATTAATCATATCTTCACATTATTCTTTTCTACCTTGCAGCTTTATGTTGCTTACGTTTTTGTCAAGCCACGTGAGGATCAACACCACATAAACTTGTCACTATTTATTGCTTTTGTCATAAAATATGTCAGGTTATCCATTATATGAATTTTCTGCATGTCCACCGTTCCTTCTTCCACTTTCTCACGAACGAAGTGATACTGAACTTGAATGTGCTTTGTCTTAGAATTAAATGTTGGATTCTTTGCAAGAAGCAAAGCACTCTGCTGTCACAATACAGTGTAATATTCTCTTGCTTATTCTCAAGTTCTTCCAACAACTTCTTCAACCATATTACTTCTTTACTAGCTTATGTAGTTGTTACATATTCTGCTTCTGTTATTGATATAACCACAACTGACTGTAGTTTTGAAACTCAGCTCACAACTGCCTTAGCTAGTATAAACACATATCCTGTAGTGGATTTACTTTTATCAAGATCACTTGCTTAATCATCATCAACATATCATTTGACAGTTAAATATGATCCTTCTTAACATAATGCAACATTTGAGGTTCCTTTGATATATCTGAGAATCCTCTTAATAGGATTCCAATGCTCTTAACCAGGATTCATCATGTATCTACTAACTACTCCCACTGCATGAACAATGTTTGGTTTTGTACAAATCATAGCGAACATTAAGCTTTCCACTGCTGATGCATACGGTACTCGAGACATCTCCATCCTCTTTTCTTCATTGCTAGGACTCATACTTGAGGATAACTTGAAATTAACAGGAAGAGAGGTATAAATTGACTTACAATCTTGCATGTTGAATCGCTGTAAGATCTTCTTCAAATAATTTTTCTGAGAAAGCCAAATCTTCCTATTATTTCTGTCTCGGTGAATTTGCATCCCTAGAATCTTGTTTACTGGTCACAAGTCCTTCATTTCAAATTCCCTAGCCAATTGTGCCTTCAATTTTATGATACGATCATTATTGGGGCCTGCTACCAACATGTCGTCTACATACAGCAGTAAGACTATAAAATCATATTTCTCAAACCTCTTGAAGTATGCACAAAGGTCTGCATTCAGTCTGTTGTATCTAAGGCTCACGATGAAGGAATCAAATCTATTATACCAACACCTAGGTGCCTACTTTAAACCATATAGAGATTTGTTCAACCTACAAACCAAGTTCTCTTTCACTTTTTCTTTAAAACCTTCTGGTTGGAGCGTATAAATTTCTTCTTCAAGATTTCCATGAAGAAATGCAGTTTTCACATCTAACTGCTTAAGATGTAAGTCATATATAGCACACATTGCCAGAATTACTCGAACTGTAATGAGTCGAACCACAGGAGAAAATATTTCGTTAAAATCAATACCTCCTTTCTGAGCATATCCTTTTACTACCAATCTAGCACGATATCGCTCTACTTGACCATCACCACTTCGCTTGATCTTGTAAACCCATTAGTTGCCAATAGGCTTTCTTCCTTGCGGTAGTGATACAAGCTCCCATGTCTTATTCTTATGCAGAGCTTTAATTTCTTCCTGCATTGCTGCCATCCACTAACATGCATCTGAACTATTCATTGCTTCATAAAGAGTTGATGGCTCTCCATCCTCAATTAAAAGACAATATGAAATATTGCCCATAATATAATCTGAGTGCCAGCTCGGTGCTCTTCTTATGAAAGTTGGTCTCCAAGTATCTGGAACATCATATTCAACTGTTTCTTGCTCCTCGTGCTCTGGTACGTCTTCAAAAGAATCATTGTGATCAACTTCCCTATCAACTTGTACTGTTGTAGTTTCTGGATTCTCTTGTATAGTGCCAACATTTTCTACTTGCTCTTAATCCTTATCTTCCATGAAGATAACATCCCTGCTGATAAAATAAAATGAATGAACAGTTGTCACCTTTTGGTTACTATTCACCGACTTTCACTGTGCTCACCAGAACTCCGAACAGATTACGCCAAAAAATTTGTCGTAATTTTCTGACCTCACTCTGATACCACTTGTTGTGAAAATTGACTAGATTAGAGTAGGTTCGCAGCTAAATAGGAATAAGGGAATAGTAATAAACACACAGATTTTACGTGGAAAACTCCCAAATTAAGGTAAAAACCACAGGCAAGGATAGAAGACTTTTACTATTGGGAAAACTGGAGAATTACAAGCAAAAACTAGACCCACAAAAATATACATAATATTTTTGCCTCTCTTTTTTTCTCTCTCACCTCACTTCTCTATTTTTTTCTACTCCTTTTGTTTTCTACTCTTCATACTTCATCTCCTGCTTATTTATAGGCAGGAGAACATATGGGATGGCCGGCCAAATGGCTAACTATCCCCTTAAATATTTGAAGATGGTGGGCACAACGGTGCCTACCATCTCTTTGTCAATTTTGATAGGCATTCAACAATGGTTGGCTGCCTACCATTGTTGACATGATTCCCATCAATTTCTCTAATTATTTGTCTATCTCGACGGATAAGCTTAAGAAATGCTTACCTGATGATGGAATCAACGAGAATCTTATAAAGGATTGTCAACAGATCATGCTATCAGAGTTTTCTCAAGTACAAGACCAAGTTCAATTTCCTTATTAAGAAAGCTCCAATTTGCTCCACACAATAAGGCAGTTGGAGACAACTTATTAATTAACCAACATCATTAATTAAATTATTATTTTCCTTTTCATATGTTGGAAAGTTCAATAAGGACTCCCTCTCACCGCAGCAGCTCAAACCAAATGAAATATATTAACAAACTATTGGAATAAGAAGTTCCCTTTTTCTGTTTTTCCTTTCTTGATTAAGGCCACGTTTCTTTGGTGTTATGGCTAAAAAGACTATCAATTTTCTAATATACTGTAATTATTGACTACGTCAACTTTTCTGGCTATTCTTTCTAATTCCTCTAGTTCAATATTATAGTTCTGTAATCCCTGAAAGTGAGTATCAACAGAATAAGCTCAAATTTTCAAGCTCAAGGAGTGTGAATTCAGAGTTAAGGCCATGAATTAATCTAGTTTTTTTTTCTCTTTCTAGACATTTGTATAGTGAAATTCATACTTATTCAAGTATCAAAAACAAGTATAGTTAAGGCCAGATGTAAACAAGTTGGCATAACTTAAATCTTACATTCCTTTCATTCCCGATAGACGAAGATGATGATGAAGAGGTTTGGTTATGGCACTTTCTCTGCGATTTGTTTCACTTTGGTTATGGCTGTTGGGAATTTAGACCTTCCGAATCCACAGCCAAGGATATTTTTTAGACAAAAATATCAAAAAATAGAGAAATAATAATAACACAAGAGAATTTGTGTGGAAACTCCCAAACTGAAGAAAAAATCACGGGCACTAAGAAGAAAATCCACTATATGAAAAATTCTTACAATCACACAATTTTTCCTCTCACCCAATCCCCAATACACTAACACACCCACAAAGAAATACCCAAAACAAACTCTCTAACTCTCACCTCAAAAGAGGAATTTAACTAAAGTCAAATTTGTCATACAAATCTTTGACTTTGTATTGGTACATTAACCAAGGAGGTAGCAACCTCCTTATATAGGCAAGAGCCTTGCCCCAATTGTTTTTCCCAACCAATATGGGACAAACAAAGGAGCCAAAACTCAACAATCTCCACCTTGGCGACTTTGGTTGA
>JANITX010000210.1:2605417-2616108 GCA_027564395.1 Erythroxylum ulei | reverse complement strand
GGCAGTGGTATAAGAAGTTTGAATCAGTTATGGGGGAGCAAGGCTACAAGAAGACTTCTGGAGATCACTGTGTGTTTGTACGCAGATTTTCTGACAATGATTTTATCATATTGTTACTTTATGTTAATGATATGTTGATTGTAGGCAGGAATGCTTCTAGGATTGCTGAGCTGAAGAAGAACCTAAGTAAGTCTTTTGCCATGAAAGACTTGGGGCATGCCAAGCAAATTTTAGGCATGAGAAAAACTACCTACTTACCACATTGAATAGTCCAAAGTAAGCTGTTGGACCAAATGGTAGATGGCTTATTACCAAACCATCTGGTACTCCTCTATGCTCATGAACCAAAATGACATCGGTATAATCATGTGCACAACAACTTTCAATAATTTCAGAAATTTCCTGCAAGGAAATTATATACCAGTAGTTTATATCATACTATAAGGTTTTAACCATAACTTAACGGCTTGAAAGATATATTAATTAAAACATGATACTTGACAGTTTTTAAAAATAAGAGACTAATGTGATAGTTTGTCAAATCTCATAAATCCTAAGAAATAACCGTAAAAAATATGAAAATACATGTTAATTGTTAATAATTATTAAATATAACCATTAAATTGGTTCCTTGTTTTTTTA
This sequence comes from Erythroxylum ulei, assembly GCA_027564395.1. Taxonomy (NCBI): domain Eukaryota; kingdom Viridiplantae; phylum Streptophyta; class Magnoliopsida; order Malpighiales; family Erythroxylaceae; genus Erythroxylum; species Erythroxylum ulei. The sequence continues at coordinate 2,615,466 of JANITX010000210.1, read as the reverse complement.
TAAGAATTTAATGCAAATTAAATAATTTTTAAAATTTGATAAAAAAAATAAATGCAAATCACACTGCAAGCTATGTACTTTTTGTTTGTTTGATTTGATGTTAAGATAGTGGATGGATACTAGTACACAATTAAAGAAATTAGGATTATAAGTAAGATTGACAATAAATCAAGTTGGAATCACATATCTTAAAGTTTAAATTCGAGTCTTAATCTAATTAAATATATTTTTATGCTTAACTTAATTTTATTCAAATTAATTTGTTTATAAATAGTCAAATTCAACTAAATTTAATTAGACTTAAATGGTTAAACTTGATCAATTTAAATTTAATTTATCAATTTTAGAACCCATCGAATAACTTCAAAAACATTTTTCCCTTAAAATTGGAAATGATCACGCTATTGGTGTCCTTTGGAATAGTATTTAATAAGAATGACAAAATTCAGTTCAAGTTGATTGATTTTCGTATCGAGCTCAAACTTTCTTTTAAATTTAGATTTTAGACTAAACTTAGACTTGGATTATTCAACTCAATCTAACCTAAAACTGTAAATTTTAAAAGTAAAATAACATTATTTTTATTTTTAAATTAAAAATATCTAATTAAGCTTAGTTTAAGTTTAATTGAGTTTCAGATCATCTAAACTCGATTAAACTTAATCTTAGGCATAGAATTTCGAATTTGATTGGACGGCTCGAGCCCAAAAATAAAATTTATGAGAACCATTAGCCATCCTACCAATCCTACTATTTAGAAGGCATCCCATAGAAAAATATACAATAAATGGAAATTACTCGCAAAATGACAAATTTCACAAAGTATAAATCTATTAAATATATAATTCTTGAAAATTATTTTTAAAAATTGAAAACTTATAGTAAAATTAATAGTAAAATTTTATAGAAAATCTAAAAAGAAGTCACCTTCTAGAACTACTTCTGTTGGAAAATTGCTAAATGTTTCATAGTAAAATTAATAGTAAAAATGTATAGAAAATCTAAAGAGAAGTCACCTTCTAGAACTACTTCTATTGGAAAATTGCTAAATGTTTCCTATAAAGATCTTCATCAAGCAACTAGTGGATTCTCTGAAAGCTATTTAATTGGATTGGGTAGTTTTAGCTCTGTGCATATGGGGTTTCTGCAAAGACATGTAGCTATTAAAGTCCTCAACCTTCAAAACATGGGAACTTCAAAGAGCTTTCTTACTGAATGCAAAACTTTAGGGAACATTCGACACCGGAATCTTGTGAAGATCCTAACATATTGCTCTAGCTTGGATTACTAGGGCAACGAATTTATGGCTCTAGTCTACTAGTTCATGGAAAATGGGAGCTTAGAAAATTGGTTGCATCCAGATCCTGATAAAAGAAGCACAATGAAAAATTTTGACCTTCTTCAAAGACTAAAAATTGCAATTTATGTATCATCTGCCCTAAATTATCTCCACGACGAATGTGAAAGTTCAATAATTCATCGTGATTTGAAGCCTGGCAACGTTCTTCTAGACAGTGACATGATTACGCATGTAAGTGATTTTGGTGTGGCAAAGATCATCTCAACCATCAACAACTTTTCACAAAGCCTAACTAGCACTACAAGGATAAAGGGGACGATTGGCTATACTGCTCCAGGTACCAAATTCTTTCCCTTTAATGTTGGTTTAGAATTTATCATGTTCAATTATCACTTTTGTTCATCACATTAGCTAGCCAGCAAACAAAAAAAATCAGCTAATTTGTTGCAAATGACCTTTTCATTATTTCATTGATTGTAGAATATAAAATGGGCAGTGAGGCATCAAAAGAGGGAGATATATATAGCTATGGCATCCTAGTCTTAGAAATGTTCTCAAGAAGAAAACCAATTGACGAAATGCTTAAAGACAAATTGAATCTTAGAGACTTTATTCGCATGGCCATGCTACAAATACTGGAGCATATAGTAGACCCAGTTCTTCTTGAAACAGAAGCTATAGGAGAAGCAACCTCTAGAAAAAATGAGAACAATGCAGTTGAGATCAATATGAAATTGAGCTCCATGAAACCAAAGGTGCAGAAGTGCTTACTATTAGTTTTTGAAGTTGCAGTTACATGTTCATCCGAATCCCCAATGATCGAATGAATGCAAGGGATGTCAATAGGAAACTACATTTGATCAGAAATGCTTTTATGCGCAATTAGGTCTCTCGATGTTGGTTAAGTACCAAATATCATGTTACTGCTTTCTTCTTCAACTATGTAGAAATAAAACTTATTAGCGGTTAAGTCTTAATATTTTTTGAAAAACCGAAGGGGGTTAATAGCTTCGCAAATTTTTTGCAAACTTCTTTGGCACCAACAAAATAAAAACAAACAAAACCGAAATAATAAAACACCAGAAATTTGGTAATGCAGTTCGACGCACCTTACCTACGTCTGCAGGGCCCTCACCTAGCTTAATAACTTTCACCGAAGTACAATAGATTTACCCAAGCTTTACTGAGCCGATACCACTAAACCTTTGACACTATCACTCAATCGTACTACCCGTGAAAGAATTTCACACCCTATAGTACGACCGCCTCGTACTAACCTCAAAAACTTCTCACCCACGAACACTGTCGTCACCGTAAATTCAACCCCACCACTTTTCCCATTCAGCGTATATGAAACATAAGATGCAATATTCAGCTCATAAAGCAAACACCATGCACAGTCAGCCAATTTATTTCCAAGACACACGTGATCTCCACTGCATCAAATTGATCCACGTAGGCTGCTTCCACTTTCTACCAAAGGTGAGACACAATATTCAACTGGTAAAAAAAACCCCAAGTGCGCAGCAAGCTAATTTTTCTTTTACCACACGTGACCCACGCAGCTTCAACAACACATACCATTCATTTGTTGTCGCAAATTCACCTCTAGGTTTTTCTTCAATTACGTGTAGTATTAGACTTCTATATTAAATCAAATATGTATGCAACACACCCTATAGAGATTCACGGTCCTTGTGTCATTGAATAACTAAAACCCTTCCTTTCTTAATTTGAACCGTGTACGCACATTCTCCAATAAACAATTAATGCACACTTATGGACAATTAATGCATACTCCAATGTTGCCTTATCTCAAATACACTCTATGCCTTATGCCCACATAAACACCGTAAGATTTGCAATCTCTTCAAATAATAAGAGTCCCACTTCAAATACACAACAACCTCATCTTAATTTAAATTTTAAGATTTGTAATATCTTGAAGATCTAATAATCAAAAATGACAAAATTAAATAATAAGATATATAATAAATATCTTAACTTTTTTAAATGTCTACAAAAGTATGATCTTATACATGTTAAATTCTTAACAAGTATGTGACATTTCAAAAAACTATTATAATAAAATAAACTTTTTAGCAATAGTTTTCTAATTGCCAACAACTTTGACTACTCTTTGTAGTATCTTTTTTTTTTTAATACAAGGAAACTAAAACATCGGTCCACTAGCGCAAGGTTCTGCTGTACATTGAGCCTTGCCTGTCCCTTTGATAGAGATCCTAAGTAGGCAGCAGAGGCTCCTGAAGAAAATGAATGCCTGGGTGGGCCATGATAGCTAGGGCGGCCAGGGTATCGACGGTCTGGTTCCCTTCACAGTGCACGTGCTGGTTGTGGACCTCCCACTGTCGGTTGAGCAGTCTACGGACACCTGCCAACAAAAAATGATATGGATTAGTCATGGTGATGAGAGCAGAGAGAATGTTAATGACTTCTAAGGAGTCCACTTCCACGATGAGTCGGCGATAGCCTAGTGACCAGGTCAGTTTGAGGCCCAAGTGTACTCCCTAGAGCTCGGCGGTCAGCAGCGAACCGTTGCCAATGTGGTGGACAAATCCTCCATACCTTTTGTCATTCCAGTCTCTAATCAGACCACCCGCAAAAGAGGTGGCGGTAGCTGGGGAAAATGCACCATCCGAATTGAGCTTAACCCATGGTTCTGGCGGTTTGGCCCACCCCTCTAGGTTGCCTAACGGGATCCCTTGAGCCGATAACACACAGTTTTCTACTGGTCGCTCCCTGTCAATCCACTTAACATACCCCAAAACTTCATGCGGGCCGTTCATCGGCCAAGCAAACTCCGCTTCAAAGATACTTTTATTGCGCCAAGTCCAAAGCATCCAGCAAGTAACGCCAAAAATCGTAGGCCAGTCACTATGACCCACCGGCGAGTACTTCCTAAGGATGGAATGGACCCAGGTGTCCTCGTCCTGTCGGAAAAACTCCAGATCCACAAGTACCGCGGGAAAGGTTCGCCAAAACTCTTACACTCGTGAACAGTCCCGGAGGACATAGACTATGGATTCGACCTGGCCACAGATATGGCAACTGTTATCTATTGCAATATGACGCTCCACTCGGTGCTTTTTTATCAAAAGCTTATGCTTGGCCAGAAGCCAAAGGAATACTCGGATCCGCTGGGGCCCTAGCCATTTCTAGATTACATCCCAATTGTTGGGCAACCTAACTAGATTGTCACCCGCGATTAAGTCGTAGGCGGTTGCTATAGTGAATCTGCCATGCGCAGTAAGACCCCAGCGAATGGTATCATCCGCTGAATTAAAAGCAGAGCCTGCTATTGCGAGAGAAGTGGTCGATGGAAGGTAGTGTTGAAACCTATCCCATGTCCAATTGCCGCCCTCAATCCTCATGTTCGCGATAACAGCGTCCAGATATCTGTCAATAACTGGAGAGGTCGCGACTGCAAGAAGGGGACCCCAATCTGGCAACCAAGAATCAAGCCAGAACCGAATGCGCCGACCATCACCCAGTTGCCATTGAAGACCTTGGTGGACATACTGCCAAGTTGCTGCAAGTCCCCGACAAAAGCTCAAGGCTCCGGTCCTGTTCAAAGTAGGAGGGATGGAGTGCGAGTCTACCTTGTATTTAGCCCATAAAACCCGGACCCATAAATCGGTAGACTGGGTAATTAGAGCCCAACTCATCTTGGCTAAAAAGGCATCATTGTACGAATGAATGCGCTTAATGCCTAAGCCTCCCGCCTTTTTAGGTTGACACACTGACCTATCATAACTTGCAAGAGTTACAACCTACAGGAACTTCTGAAATATTTTATTTTTTCCTTTTGAAACTGCAGAAATCATAAATTATTTTTAAAAAACATTTTCATAACAAAAAAACAGCTTATAGCACTAAATACACCAGGATAGTTTCCGAATATTAGTGCTTAAAAGAGATGGAGTGAAATGGCAATAATAGATAGCTATCACACCTCAAATGCCCAACACATCCACACTACAAGAGTTTTGGCGTAACGGGACCTACCAGCACTTCACCATCTTTGTGCTGATAAAAATAGAGCGCATCATTTGGCTGTTTAGTGCTGCCAACATGACTTTCCAGTGAGAACAAAATTTTGAAGCTGCCACATTATCGAGTTTCGTCCTCCAGTGCACAGAAACCAACAGTCAGATCCTCGTGTAGTTACTTAAACTTCGCCACGAGAGCTGGTTCTCCTTCGGCAGGATCCTCAAATTTCTGAGATCGGCAATACAAAACAAATAACAGAACTTTTCATCTTCTCTTTGCTTTCTGTTTTATGGAATATTCTTGCCAATATTGTAATGTCTATTTTTACATTGTTTTTGGAGATTAGGAGATGTGAAGTTGTTTTGGAGAAAATAAACTAAAATTGGCTTAGATTGGAGGAGAATAGTACATCCAGTAGCAACCAAAACGAATTCACAATGCCGCAGATGGGAAAACAAAATGACAGGAGCAGAGGAGTAAAACGCTAGCACCCCACGACGCCAAAACAGCACAGCAGGGGAGACGCAACACCAAAGCAAAGGAAAATGAGAAGCAACTAACCAGCTGGGAATCAAAAACCCACAGCAGCTGGCAGAGGATGTCATTTTAATTTTGTTAACAACAGCAATTGCAACAGCCATAACTCAGAAAGGAATAAAACGACAGCAGAGACAAAGTCAAAACGCAAGAGCAGAAAATACACAACAGCTGGCAAGTTAAAAGAGTCCACAGACAAAACGACACAGCAGCAAGGTCCAGAAGATGAATAGTCCAAAACGCAGTGGACTGGGGGAAGTTTGAAGACGGCAAACGTTTTAACGTGCCAGGTTTTTATTTCGAGGAAAAAGACGTTTTCTGGAGGCAGAAACCTTTTACTTTCAAGGGAGATAACGTGCATGGTGGAGTTACTGTTAGATATTTGTATGATCCAGTTCTTGCTGTACTTATGTTCATAAGGGAAGCTCTATCTTAGTTAAAAGATCAACAGTTTGATAAGGTTATAGTGGAGTCCGATTATTTGTCGGCTGTGCAGCAAATTATAAATCCTTCTTTACATCTTTTTGAGATTGGAATTTTGGCACTTGACTGTCTATCTATCAAGCGACATTTCCTTCACCTGTCATTTCACTGGATGCGTAAGATTGCCAATAAGACGGCTCATTTATTAGCGAGGGTGGCCTTATTACATGCAAACCCACAATTTTGAAATGTTCGTCCTTCTTGTTTAGATTCCATTTTAAATTCAGATAATTCTATTGCTTTTGGTGTTGATTGTGAAAGGCTAGTAGGTTCCGGGTATACGAGATAAGCCTGTTGGCTTGAGTTAGTTTTTGTTGCCTTTCCGGTCAATGTCTTTTACGTTTGTAATGTTTACTTTCAAAAAAAAAAAAACAGAGAGAGACAAGGCAAAAGTAATTTATTAATAGGATATATTGAAGTTGAAGGCTTTAGAGGTAGTTCATAGGATTTGTTGAATGTTCTCAATACGTCAGAAACCAAAGTAATATCGTTTTAATCAATGAGTTAAATTAATATGATTTTGATACAACCATCTCTGGGTACAAACTAAATTGATCTAGTTCCGCTTGCTTAAATTATAATTAAAACTATATTTGATTTGTTTTTTTCTATAACTTTTAAATTGTTAATTTATTAAATCATTTATTTTTGAAAACACGATTTAACAAAAAAAGAAGCCATGTATGAAAGTTCAATTAATACTCAGTCTAATCAAATTTAGACATTTAAAATGAAATTTTAATTTAATTAAGTTCAAACTTTTAAACTTATTATAAAATCTTAACAAATTCAAGTTTAATTTTACTTTCTTAACACATTATCAATTGTAAGTTTGACTTAAACCTATAAATTAAATTTAAGTTTGCTTTTTGAATATGACTAATCATTATTATCCTTATTAGTGCCCGTCTCGTCTTCTTGGATTCTCAAAAGTTGCTGTCTAGAAAACAAAACAAAATAATCAAACTTTATGCAAAATCCTTTCTCAACTACAATGAATGCAGTGAGTTCTTGTGGTTCATTTTACCAATATACTTCTGTACACTAAAAGCCAATCAAGTAGTAATTTTGTTTAGTCAACTCCCTAACCATAAAAATTGCCCATACAACACAAGACATGAAAATGATCTTGTCTTCTCACATTTTATCCTTTCCTCAATGGAATTTGCTGTTACATTTGCTTCAATCATTTCATCTATTGGTCAATATTGACTTATAAAAAAGGATTGTGTTAGGGGTAACAATAGGTCCGATTTGGTCGCCTAAGGACCAACTATCGAAAGCAAAATAACGTCTTTTTGTTAAAAAAAGACATGGTAATGTTTTTAAAAAATTGGTCAGGCTGAGTCAGGCAATTTATAGCCTTGTTGGGCTCCGACTTAGGTTAGATCAGCTATAAGTCAGATCAGGTCATGTCATGTTTGGCTCTATCAAGCTCGAGTTATAGCTAAACTTGGACTTGGCCTGGACCTAGCATGGGTCAGGCTGGTCGTCATGGAGAGGCTGGCTTATTGCCATCCCAAATATGTTTTTGTGAAACAATAATTTTTATTGAAACTGCTTAATTTAAGGATTGTTACAAATATTTAAAAAGATAGTGATCATAAATGTTTTACATATACATATTTCAGCTTTGAAGTTTGACAACGTCTTTTTTAAAAATTAATTTGGATATTCAAACAATGTAAATCCGTCCATCAACACAAGTTTGATGATATCTTTTTCAAAATTTTAAATTAATTTAGGTTAAAATAAAAATTTGAATTCAATAATTATACAATGAATTATTTTAATTTAAAAAATATATATTTTTAAAAATAGTTATTTATAAAATAATATGAACATAATGCAAATTAAATATTTAATTATAAAAATCAAACATATTTTGCATAAATAAATATTACTCTATAAGTAAAATTCTGCATATTTCTCACTTATATAATTTTAAATTTAAGTGTTAATTACAAAAAAATCTCAAAATTTACTCAATTTTGCAATTATAGCCCGAACTTTAAAGTGACAATAAAATGTTTAAATTTTCAAATTTTTTCAACTCTAGCTCGACGTTAGTGTCTCCATTCAGTTAACCGACATGATTTACCATGTATTTCATAAACACTAATTATTAATATACATCAGCTAAAATTAACACAACAAATGAAAATTAATGCAATTAAAATCAATATGAACTTGAGCTCCATGAAACCAAAAGTGCAGAAGTGCTTACTAGTGGTATTTGAAGTTGGAGTTACATGTTCGTTGGAATCGCCCAACGATCAAATGAATATAGGGGATGTCAAATAAAACTCAATATAGTAGTTAAGTCTTAATATTTTTAATTAATTACAAAGTATAATCTTAAAAAAGTGTTGGCAGGTATGAAATTGTTTTAACATGTATGTGATATTTCAAACAACTATTATCATAAAATGAAGTTTTGATTAATTGCCAACAACTTTGACATAATTTCTTGGATTATTGTTCTTTATAGTATATTTACAGCATCATAACTTGCAAGAGTTATAACCTACGAGAACTTCTGAAACGTTTGTGACACTGTTCAAAAGGATTCTTGTTGTAGCTGAACTGCTGAAGTCATTTAACTGCTGCAAGATTTAAAAGAATAAATATAAGAATGTGATTTATCAAAATGACCATTTTAAAATTTTAAATTATTTTTCTTTTCTAAAATTAAAATTACCGTAATCATATATAATTCTTCAAATATGTATTGATTAAAGTGTATATAATAATATATTAATTATATCTTTAATTAATTATTTAGTGACTTTAAATATAGCACTAACGGAGTCATTCTCTTAAAATATGTATTGATTACCGTAATCATATATAATTGTTAAGTTATTTAAATTGTATATATTTTGGACGTAATTATTGTTAAGGTGTGGAAATTATTATCTGAAATTAATGGAATTGTCTTATAATTGTTTACAGATGATTTTCAACTCCTTAGGGACGAAATAGGATAAAAAAGATGCAAAAGAAAGAAGGAAATCTGAAATCCCCAATTTGACAGAAATTTAGTGGCATGGGCACGCCTAAGGACGGAATCTGGAATCTGCAGATAAATTTCCATAATTCAATTTCAAACAAAACACAATCTTTAAAGATTATCTTGCCATCTTTGAGTTTCCTACCGAAAATAGAATAGTACCTTATCTGGACAGAATCAAGAAAAGATAATGAAAAACAAGCATAAAAGGAGAGAGGATGGGGGATTCACGCAAGCTAGATTAGGTTTCAGAATAGGATCGTATGTTTTTACCTTTGGCTGCCGCACCTTTCTTGTTTTTCTTGTTTACGTTTTCTGCAGAATTTCAGATAGGATTTTCGTTTCTTTCATTAAAGACCAGGGATGGAGACATGTTGCTTTGTTATTTCCTTTGTTTTTAATTCAATTATGAGTAGCTAATTTTCTTATCTTGGTTAAGGGAATCCATGTTAGATGTTGTTATGGTGAGATATTTCGGATGCATTTTACGTTGTTAATGAACATTAGGTATCTTCAGATCTATTCTTTCTAATTGGATTTATTGGTTTCTAGGTGCGCAACTAGAGATTAATTGATTCAATCGCTAGATTAACGGAATATGACGTTCAGTTTCGGTAATCATAAGTAACAATTAGGATTAACTTCTCTACGTTAGAGTCGGGAAATTCTAAGAAGATATTCGCTTGATTGATTGCATGTCGTACA
>JANITX010000210.1:2451002-2462055 GCA_027564395.1 Erythroxylum ulei | reverse complement strand
ATGTTTTGAGGCTACCGATCCCGATCGATCGATAACACTGATTTGTGATGTAATGGTACCAATAGATCGATAAGACTGTGATTTGATGACACCGATCGATTAATAATACTGTGATTTAAGGATACCGATCGATAATACTGTGAATGTGATGACACTGATACCGACCAATTACAAATATTGTGAACTGTGATGATACCGAGCGATACTACTGTGAAGTGATAATACTGAGCGATCCATCATAATGATGCCGATCCCTACTACTGTGCTAAACTGATATCGATCGGATATACTGAGACTGATATACTGTAGTGCGAAATGTCACTGTAGAACCGAGCGACCTAGAACTTGAGCGACCTATGGTCGACTCAAGACTGTTAGAGATCGACTGTAAGCCTTAGTTAGGCATAATTGTCAACATGATACTGAGATGCCAAATGTACTGTAAAGGAGAGAAATGGGTAAAAATTATAGTGTTGTGAAACTGTAAATGGTGAAAATAGAACTGTATAACTGCGAGTCGTAATGAAACTGGAAGTGAACAATTGAGTGGAATGAAGATTTCAACTTGGTTTAATTTTTGAATAAACCAGAGTATTTTTTTTACTTCGAGTAAATTGAATTAAGACTTTATGCTTATCTATCTCTATCTCTATCTCTCTCTCTTTCTCTCTCTATCTCTATCTCTATTTGTAATAACCTTTGGGGACAATTGTCTTTTAGTCTCTAAATTTCTTAACCACAAGAGCAAAACACTCCTTATAGGAGCGTTTTCAAAAATGGCAGATTAGCGTCAGTTCGCCAACCAAATCAATTGGTTACCAAACATGATTATCAATGGTTTGACATGGTTAAACAACCAAATACCTCTCAATCTGCCAAAAAATAGTTGATTAGCCATTTACCAAACAAGGCATAAGTCTAGCAGGAGATAGCCTTTTGGTAGTTGACATCTTAGCAAAACCATTACCAATCCAATTTAAAATGGTAACTTTGGATGCTTTTAATGGTATGCATGACTCTATCAGCTAGGTTCACTAATATAGGAAAATTATGAACTTGCATAGTGCCAGTGACACCATAAAATGGAAAGTGTTCTCATCCATTCTGACTGGAATATTGTGATCATGGTTCTAAACCTTACTTCCTTCCTTAATAGCCACCTTCTAGTAGCTAGCCATAAGATTCATTTAAGCCTCTCAATACTCCCTATCCCATTAGGAATATCTTTTAGTTAAGCCTCTCTAAATGACCCTAAAGGAACACAGGTCTTCTATTTAACAAAAAGATGAACTTCTCCTTTTAGTAGTGTAGCCTTTTCAAAACCACTAGTAATTGACACCCACACTTGACACTAAATTATATCACTCATATTGTGCCTCTACAAGTATACGTTGGTTCATAAACTTAAATAATTTAAGATTAGGGATTGCATTTCTTTTATATAATAGGTAATTATAAATCCAATCATCAAGCACCAACTATGCAAATGGAATCACCTAAGACTTATATATGCATGTCATATTTAATATTTTGTTAATGGTAGGATGGTGAGGAAGCCGACATTCACACTTGAAGGTATTATAGTAAAATCACACCTCTCTAAATCTAGAATAACAAATTTACTTTTTATTATATAAACACCTAAATTAGGTCATCTCAAGGATATGAAACTTATCCCTCAACTTTTAAATTCACCCCTGGATTTATTATGGTGTAAAGACATTCTAAATTCTTATCAAAGTCCCAAAATGTAGAATCTGATGATAAGTCTTAGAGAGGAAGCCTCTTATGAGATTTGATTGAGCTAGGTTTAAATGACACTATAAAAGGAGAGATGGTCACTACTTATGATGTCATTTTATATAATAAAGGAGTTATTAACCTAACTATCAATAGTTAAAAATTGGATGATAGTAGGCAATACCAAGAATACATAAGAAAAGAGTTATAGAAAGTCTATTATATTGGAAAACCAAAGGAACTTAATATTGGATCCCACATTTAAATTAAGGTTGCACACGTATAAGATATTGTATTTAGTATGGATTCCATAAACTAAGTGCAAAAAATATATAAACAAACGTTCTTTACTAGGCCATTAATGCAAAATTGTGATGAGTAAATGATAAATGGGCATTATTAATATCCAAATTTTAATAAAAAGGCAAAGATCATAGGAAATTTTTATCAAAGAAAGGTAAATATGTTGAAAAAAGGGAGAGGAGTTCAATATAACACTTCATAACTAGTTCAGATAAGAAACAAAAATTAACAACTTGAAATCACAACAAAGGAGAAGTAGTGTAAGTGATGATGTTACTGTTCTTGGCGATAGTAATAGTGCAAGCGATGTACAAAAGGCTACCCACAATAAGTATAAAAGAAATGATAAGAAGGCTTTATATTTCATTCATCAAGGAGTGAATGATAAATTTTTTGAGAAGATTGCAAGTGCAACTACATCAAAGCAAGCTTGAAATACCTTGGAAATAATATTAAAAGGTGTAGAGAGAATAAAGAAGGTCAGATTTTAAAACTTAAGATGCTAATATGAAATTTTGCGAATAGAATCTTATGAGATAACAACCAATTATATAAGTCTTATTCTTGATTTGACAAATCAAATGAAAATATATTGAGAGGAGTACAAAGAATGAGTTATAATGGAGAAAATCCTACAGTCGATGACCCCCAAGTTTGAACATATTATAGTGGTGCTTGAATAAGCCCCTAATCTATCCTTAATGAATGTTAATAAGGTATTTGGAACTTTTCACTACCATAAGAAGCATATAAATGAGAAAAGGTTCTAAGAAGCTAATAAATTAAACTTTTTAAGACAGGTCTCTATTAAAGGTAATCAAAGTGGAGAGATAAGCAAAAAGCATTGTAACTCCCATTAGAGAGAATGAAGAAAAGGAGGTCATTTCTCGAACAATAGAAGTTATAATAGTTATAACAACAATATATGATATTAGAGTTAATCAAGATAATTGTCAAGAAAAATCATAATCTAACCACCTTGGATTATCTAGTATTGTAGACTTGGTAAAATGAGAAATGACAAATCTAGTATTGAATGTTATAATTTTCATAAATATGACCATTACTCAAATGAATGTAGAGAAAAAGAGAGTGCTTAAGAGACTTATTGTGTGCGAGAAAATGATGATGATGAGGATAGGGATTATACTCTCTTAATGGCCACCACAGCTAGTGAAACACCAAACTCTTATAGATTGTTCTCTATACTGGATGTACTAACCATATAAATGATAAAAGGAGATGCTTGTAGATCTTAATGAAACCTTCCATGTCAAAGTAAAATTTGTAAATGATAATACCATTCTAATAACAAGAAAAGGAAAATTCTTATCAAATTGAAGCATAAAAATACAAGTACATGTCAAATGTTTTTAAGTTTCATAGATAAAAATAAATGTGTTGAGTATGGTTAGTTGCTAGAAAAGAGGTACATAATGACTCTTTGTGAAAGTAAACTGTCCATTTTTTATCAATAACGTCCACCTATTCTTAAGACTCCTTTGATAAAAAAAATTCTGCTTTAAGTTAATATTTCTAATGATGTTTATAAGTGTCTCAATGCAATTATACAAGACGAATTTTGGCTATGAAATTTGCAATTTAAACATTTAAACTTTCATAGATTAAACATGTTTGCTTAAGAAAATATGGTAAAAGGAATGCCCAACACACATCATCCTGCATAGTTATATGAAGCATGCACTATTGAAAAGAAACATCAAATGCCTTTTATAATATAACAAAACGAACATCTTAATTGCTCTAATTTATTCACTCTAATGTATATGACCCATTAAGTATGTATCAAATTGTAATAATAGATGCTTCCTATGTTCTAATAACAAATGTAATTATAAAATATAGGTTTATCTCTTACAAAGGAAGTCTAAAAACTTTTATTCATTTAAGATGTTTAAGATAAATTTTGAAAACCAAAGTGGATATATTATTAAGGAATTGCATACCAATGGTGGTGGTGAATACACCTTCAATGACTTTAAAGAATTTTGTGAAGGACAAGGGATACATCATATAATCACTTTTCCTTACACTCTACAACATAAGAGAGATGTAGAATGAAATAATATAACAATTATGAACATGGAAAGAAGTATGTTGAAGGATAAATGAAACCCAAATTCTTTTTAGGGTGAAATTATCTCATATTTCATTTATATTTTAAATAGATTTCCAAAAAATAAATTCTCAAACCTTACCTTTATAAAATCTCAAAGTCGTTTAAAGCCAATTGTGAAGAATCTAAAGGTGTTTGGTACTACTGATTATGTTTATATTCTAGTAGACATAAGGAAATAAGCTAGACAACTAGGTAGAGAAAATTGCCTTTATTGGCTACGTGCATGGAGGGTACCCATTGTTTAATCCTATCATAAAGAAAGTAGTTGTCAGCTGAGATGTGTCATTTTTTATCAATAATGTCCACCTATTCTTAAGACTCCTTTGATAATAAAATTTTATGCTTTAAGTTAATATTTCTGGTGGTGTTTATAATTGTCTCAATGCAATTATAAAAGATGAATTTTGACTATGAAATTTGCAATATTAACATTTAAACTTTCATAGTTTAAACATGTTTACTTAAGAAAATATGGTCAAAGGAATGCCCAACACACATCATCCTGAATAGTTATATGAAGCATGCATTATCAAAAAGCATCATCAAATGCCTTTTATAATATAACAACATTAACAAACATCTTAATTGCTCTAATTTGTTCACTTTAATGTATATAACCCATTAAGTATTGTAGCAAATGGTAATAATAGGTGCTTCCTAAGTTCTATTAACAAATGTACTTATAAAATATAAGTCTATCTCTTGCAAAGGAAGTCTAAAAACTTTTATTCATTTAAGAAGTTTAAGATACATTTTGAAAACCAAAGTGGATATATTATTAAGGAATTGCATACTAATGGTGGTGGTGAATACACGACTTCAAAGAGTTTTGTGAAGGATAAGGGATACATTATATAATCACTTTTCCTTACACTCTACAATATAAGAGAGATGTAGAATGAAATAATATGACAATTATGAATATGGAAAGAAGTATATTGAAGGACAAATGAAACCCAAATTCTTTTTAGGGTGAAATTGTCTCATGTTTTATATACATTTTAAATAGATTTCCAATAAATAAATTCTCAAACCTTACCTTTATAGAATCTTAAAGTCGTTCAAAGCCAATTGTGAAGAATCTAAAGGTGTTTGGTACTACTGATTATGTTCATATTCTAGTAGACTTGAGCAAATAAGCTAGACAACCAGGTAGAGAAAATTGCCTTTATTGGCTACATGTATGGAGGGTACACATTGTTTAATCATATCATAAAGAAAGTAGTTATTAGCTGAGATGTATTTGCTAAAGAATAAGATTAAGAGTGGAATGAAGATGATCATCCTTAAGAGTGTGTTATTTCTATCTTTAAGAAGAAAAACAATGTACAACATAAATGGAGAAACCTCATTAAGTTTAACCTAAGAGTCATTTGCCACATTTTTTGATAAAATCTAGAAGGCCTCGAAGACATTGTCAATAATCATTTTATTTATAAGATTATAAAGTAAACCCTGATAATAAAGTTGATGATGAATGAGAATTGGTACACTTTCCTTTTTTTCATAAATTTTGAATATGTGACATTAGAAGAAGTAATCCAAAATACTAAAAAGGTGGTGGCTATACACGACGAAATTAAAGAAATTGAAATAAATAATATATGGGTTCTTATTGATCTCCCACAAGGTTATAAAGCTATATATGTAAATTGGATTTCAAAAATAAAAATAAAGTTAAATGACAAGGTGGAAAGACATAAGACAAGATTGGTTAAAGAGATTGGGTAACAATTGGTATATAACTAAAAAATAGTGTTCTCTCCAATTGCTCGAATGAAAACTATTAAACTTATAATTTTTTTAGCTACACAAAATAATTGGAAAATCCATCTGATAGTTATGAATTTGTCTTTCTTAAATGGCTTAAATAACTTACTGGTTTCATAAAACAAGGCAATAAGGATAAAATGTACAAATTGAAGAAGATATTATTTGGCTTAAAATAAGCTCCAAAGGCTTTAAATAGGCACATTAATTCTTTCTTTCTTAAGATTTATTTTACCAAATGTCCCTCATAGCAAGCATTATATGTGAAATTGAATAATTTCAGTGATATTCTAATAGTGTACTTATATATTGATGATTTAATATTTACAGACAATAATTCCAATATGATTAAAGCTTTCAAGAACACAATAATGCATGAGTTTGGAATAACTAATCTTAGACTGATGTCATATTTCCTTGGTAATGAAGGGATTAAAAAAGGATGGTATAATTTTCATCTCTCAAAAGAGATATGTTTTTGAACTTTTAAAGAATTATTAAAAGGTAAATTGCAATCCTATAAGAAGCCTTATGGAGGTGGATACAAAATTAACAAAGAAAAGAGAATAAAAACTTGTTGATTCAATGTACTACAAATAAATTGTGGGAAGTTTGAGATATCTCACTAGTATAAGGTCAAACATCTCTTCTGGAGATGACTTAATTAGTAGATTTATGAAGTCACCATATAAATCTCATGTGTAAGTAGCTAAGTATATAATGTGATATTTAAAAGGAATTTATGGTCTCAGTTTATTCTATTCCCCTACAAACAATTATGTTCTGGTTCCAGATTCAAATAAGATTAGTTAGAGATATTGATGATTGTTAAAAGTTATGCTTTCTATTTGGCAATAAGACTTGCTTTGGTTATCTAAGAAATAAGCAATTGTTACACTTTAAACATGTGAAGCATAATATGTTGTTGCTTTTAGTACTTGTACTTTTTAAGTAATTTGTTTGTTGCTTCTAATACATATCAAGCACATAGAAGAAGCAAGCATATTGGCATTTGCTTAAATTTCTTAAGAGACCTAGTTTAGAAGAAAAAGGTTGAAGTATTGTGAGTCTAAATTTTGGGTTATTGACATTCTAAGCACACTATTAAAGTATAAAACTTTTGTCAAGTTAAGGTGTATACGTGATATAACTAAATTATATAATTAGGATTAAAAAAGGATGTAGGATGTTGATGTTAATCCTAATTTTTATCCAACCTTTTTTTAAATAGTCTTCCTTAGTATTCAATTTCTATTAAAATAACTAATAGTTATTAGAAAAATTTGTATCCTAATAATGGTTATGATTAATAATAGTCATCTATTTCATTTTCTATTCTATTATAGGAGCAAAATACTTGAAAGTATGTTATGTTTTCGAGTCTATATATTAATAACTAATGCATCATAAGTATACTACAATATCACACCAATTTTTCATAATAAAATCCTCTTCATATTCTTTTCCTTTTTCTTATCTACTTTATTAACATCCTTTACATCTTATTCATCACTATCATTTACCATATCCAATTTCTCCATAGATAGCAACATTGGCATATTCGTTGAAAAACATATTCTATTATTTCATTCTACATCATAACTATTGGAGATCCTTCCTTTTGTTTTCCAATTCAATTGGCCTTAATATGTAAATAATTATTCGGGTAATAAAGGTCTTTGCAAAGAAGATCCATAATACTATTAGCCTAAAGAGAATCTAAAAAAAAGGGGAAAACTTTCATATTCTTTACGTTGTTTAAAACAGTTCCCTAATATGTAAAATGATATTTTAACTTAGGTAGAGTTAAGGTCTTGCCTAAAAGATTCTCTCTACACCTTTGCTAAATGCATGGTCCTTTGTGGTGTTTGTTAGCTATTTGATTTATCTTGCTTCCCTCTGTCCCCCTTCAACTACATATTAATCTCTATCGTCTTTTTTTATCTTGCACTCCTTTCCTTCATTCTAAACTTCTTCTAACTCCCCTTCCATTAGCTTTTCCCCCTACTGATTTTGAAAATCCCTAGTCCATCATCCTTTGCATTCAATTTAACTTATTCCTAACTTTTTAAGCTAATTTTAATGTTCTTCTTCTTCCTTCTTACCACCTTCCCTTATTTTCTATTTCTTTTTAATTCTCGCTATCTTTCCCTCTCAACTCACCTTATGTACTTCCTTTTCTTTTATAGTTATAATGAAAATTGTGTCTAACCTCTCCCTTGCTAACTTTTTAGCTTTAAGCTCTCTAACACCTGTAATCCACCCTCCAACTCAGCTTGATCCTACCTTAGTGGCTAATCTAACTCCAATGAGGTCTCCTCCCCTACCTCAGGAAATTATTAAAACTTATAGGTAAGTTCTGGTAGACTCGTCCCATAATGAAATTTCATTATTGCCCCTAACCTCCGTTGATGATCAAACTTGTGTTGCATTTGACATCAAAATTCTCAAAGACAGCATAATCAAATGGTAATCCACTCTTGTAGGCTATTTCTTACATAAAAGGCCTTCTTTTCAAGCAATTTTAGCATAGGAGAACCACAAAAAGAAATCATTTAGCTTAGTTGAAGTGTTGTTGAATGATGAGGATTTATTCCTTTTAAAGTTCATGTCCTTATTGTAGGCTATGAAGGTCTTAAAAAACAACCTTTGGCGCATTAACTTCAAGCCTATATTCCTACAAATTTGGAAGTTAGGCATCTAACTCAACAATATAAAAACAAAAAAACAAATTCTAGTTTAGTTAAACACTCACTATAGCCTATTTGAATACTAGACCACCTTAGGATTGAGTTACTTCGCCAGCTATATTGGCAAACCTTTATACTTAGATTAATTATGCACATATTTTTTGTTATAGTTGAGATAAGCAAGAAGCTACTTGATTAAATCCCACTAGTGAGACTATATAAGGAAAATAAAAGTCTTAGTCACACATACCTAGAGACCTAATAAAAAACAGATAACAGACAAGTTTGTAAACCTACAGGGAAAAGATTCAAAACTTAGAATTATAAGGAATTACTTATTCAGAAGAACATGATGGAAATAAACCGGAGACTCTAATGGATAAATGAACTTCATTTACAGAGAACAATACTCTAGGAGAGGCTCTAGAGGAAATTCATAACAATATTATTATTTATATAGATACACCTGAAGTCAATAGGATCCAAAATGACATTGGGCTTAAGATCCATTATACCTCCATTATATAAACCACTGAGAAAAAACTTGAAGGAAAAAAAAAGGAGCAGTTGATAAACTAACATAAAATAAGGACCCTCAACCCAACAAAGTGATACTTATTATACTAGAACCAAGCCTTAAGTCTCCTGACAAAAATGCAAAGGAAGGATTTCAGAGAATCACTAGAATAGACTTAATGGTTTTAATAAACAACAATTGGTGTATGACTATGTTAATGAATCTAACTCTTTTTATATTGGTTTTTTAGAAATCAAGATCAAAAAGCATAATAATGAATTTTTTTTTTGAAGAAACACCAGCAAGTGCTAACCAATCATCAACAAACATCATAATATGAGGATTCTAGTAGTAGTGGATGTTAGTGTTATGATCTAGAATTCAATCATTAGATGATTGTATTCTAACAGTTATGTTCATGAATTGGATGGTTTATATCATTTTGTTCCATGAGTTTTCGTTATTTATGAATTATTCGAGTTGAGGACTCAGACTGTAGAACTCTGTAATGGAAAATAATAATTACTTTGAAATGTCACTAATCATGGTAATTAATATGTAATATTAATTGACCACTAAAAGATTAGTGTGTGGATTAAATGATGGTGATGTTCTATAAACCATTCGATAAGGAGTTATCGATTTAATCACAGATACATAATGGAGATTATGATATTCAACAGACCCTAAATGAAACATTATTAGGATTGTAGTTATGTCAGTAATGCTTCAAACATGTCTTGAATTATATGGTATGAGATGTTCATTTTCTTACATGAGAAATATGTATTTGTTGGCATTGTCCAACACTGACCATAACAGGTAGCTATACAGATAATGCCATAGTATGCATGACTTGTGTAAAGGATAAATGGTCATCAAGAATACTGTTGTCCCTCATATATGATATGAGCAATAATCTCTATGGGCCCTTGATAAAGTAATATTGTATGCATGCAATGTGATTACGAAGTTAATGACATTTACAGTTTATTTTGGAAATCAAGAACGAATAAATTGTCGAGAATGACATATTCCAATCTTTCATTTATTCAGGATATTATGAGACTAGAGAATTGACATGGGCAATTATTGCTTTGAGATCATGATTTGTGTATAATACTTATCATCTATGTCATTTAAATAATTATAATGCAATCTGCTAGATACCGCTTATGATGTATAGAATTAAAAGGAGTTTTAATTATATTGTCAACATGACACAGATCCAATGGGTCACACCAAAAAAAGATTTGATTAGAAAAAGAAAATTATTCTAGTATATAATATGGAGATATGAATATGAAAATAAAATTAACTATAAATGTTATAATTAATTTGGTCGTCATATGGTATTAGAATAAATTTTATTAGCTAACAAATTTAATCGTAGATAAATTTATTTGATATGTATGACATGTCATATAAATTTAATGCTCAACAAAATAATGCATATAATTATATGGTATAATTATATGGCAATTGGGTCAAATGCTTAATTATTTTCAAACATAAGATAAATGGCAAAGTGTCTACTTAAAGGAAAATTTACATGGCCAACCTTGTAAGAACATGAGGTGTCATGAAATTAACATAAAGATGTGTTTAAAGCCTAATGACTAAGCTACCCTTTCATTTTGTGTCTTGGCTTTATTTGCACAAAGGCATTTTAGATAATTAAAGAGGCTTTTAATTAAACCTAATTTGTCCAAAAAGTGAGAAGAGTTTTGAATTTTTTGGGTGGTTTTTCCAGCTGCTACCGTTTTTCATCTTCTTCTCTCCCATGGTTTTCAGCTTTTTCTTTTCTCTTTTGTCTTCCTCCAAGCTGCCGATTTTCTTCATCCTTCTTACAAGACCTAAAAGGCTTTGCCATTCAGCTCATGTGTTGAGCAT
>JANITX010000210.1:1869443-1884885 GCA_027564395.1 Erythroxylum ulei | reverse complement strand
CATTTGTTCAGCCTATACTTGGATGAGAATCACTTGGAAGGAAACTTTCCTTCAAGTATTGGAAATTGCCAAGTTTTGGGTGAACTTTATGCTTCCGAAAATAAGTTTAGTGGAACCATACCCAAGGAGATACTAAGCCTGCCTTCCTTAAGTAAATTGCTCAATTTGTCATGGAACTCCTTAACTGGAAATCTACCAATAGAAGTGAAAAATATGAAGCAATTGAACACATTAGATATCTCTGCAAATAATCTGTATGGTGAAATTCCAACAACCATTGGAAAATGCCTTAGCATGGAAATACTTTACATGAATGCAAATTTCTTCCGAGGCTCGATTCCTTCATCTTTGGCTTCCTTAAAAGGTCTTCAAGAATTAGACTTGTCACAAAATAACCTTACAGGTGAAATTCCCCAAGATCTACAAAACCTACAATTTTTAAGTTATATAAACCTTTCTTTCAATGATCTTGAGGGAGAGGTTCCAAGTGGAGGGGTCTTTACAAATGCTAGTGTAGTATCATTGATTGGAAACAGAAAGCTTTGTGGTGGTGCTCCTGAACTTCTTCTACCAAAATGTCCCACCAAAACAACAAGAAAATCCCTTGCTTTCAAGCCATCAATCATCATTCCTTGTGCAGCTGCAAGTGCCTTCATGATATTTGTCATCTTATCTTGTTTATGGAGGAGAAAATCTAGAAAGAAGTCATCTTTTGGAACTACATTCGTTGGAAAATTGCTGAATGTTTCTTATAAAGATCTCCATCAAGCAACTGGTGGATTCTCTGAAAGCAACTTAATAGGATCTGGTAGTTTCGGTTTTGTGTATAGGGGGTTTCTAGATCAACTACAAAGACAGGTAGCTGTTAAAGTCCTCAACCTTCAAAACATGGGCGCTTCACAAAGCTTTCTTGCCGAATGTAAAACTTTACGGAATATTCGACACCAAAATCTTGTGAAGATCCTAACATATTGCTCTAGCTTGGATTACAAGGGCAATGAATTTATGGCCCTAGTCTACCAGTTCATGGAAAATGGAAACTTGGAAAATTGGTTGCATCCAGATCTTGATAGAAGAGACACAATGAAAAATTTTGACCTTCTTCAAAGGCTAAACATTGCAATTGATGTGTCATCTGCCCTACATTATCTCCATGACCAATGTGAAAGTTCAATAATTCATCGTGATTTGAAGCCTAGCAACATTCTTCTAGACAGTGACATGATTGCTCATGTAAGCGATTTTGGTGTGGCAAAGATCATCTCAGCCGTCAACAACTTATCACAAAGCTCAACTAGCTCTATAGGGATAAAGGGGACAATTGGCTATGCTGCTCCAGGTAACAGTTCCAAATTCTTTTTCTTTATAATACAAAATCATAGAAGTAATGCTACTTCAAAGTGTCTGCATAATAGACAACAATAACAAGACACAATTATAGGAACTTTCATCTTCCTTAGGAAGTTTTGATTCTTAGATCATATTGCCATATGATGGTGGTAGGCTTAAAGCCTTGAACTCGTTGTAAATTTGATTTATAATTTAAATTCTTTTTCATTTTTCAAAAAAATATTGCTTCAGACTTTATCATGTTCACTTATCACTTCTATTCGTCACATTAGCTAGAGAACGTACAAGAAGATGGCTAATTTGTTGCAAATGACCTTTGCATTATTTCATTAATTGCAGAATATGGAATGGGTAATAAGGCATCAAAAGAGGGAGATGTGTACAGCTATGGCATCCTAGTCTTAGAAATGTTTTCAGGAAGAAGACCAACTGACCAAATGTTTAAAGATGGATTGAATCTTAGAGACTTTATTGGCATGGCCATGCCAGAAAGACTAGAACATATAATAGACCCAGTTCTCCTTGAACCAGAAGCTGCAGGAAAAGCAACCTCCAGAGAAGATGATAACAATGCAGTTGAGATCAATATGAACTTGAGCTCCATGAAACCAAAGGTGCAGAAGTGCTTGCTAGCAGTATTTGAAGTTGGAGTTACATGTTCATCTCAATCGCCCAATGATCGAACGAATATAGGGGATGTCAATAAGAAACTACGTTTGATCAGAAATGCTTTTCTATGCAATTAGGTCTTTAGATGTTGATTAAGTACTAAATATCATGTCACTACTTTCTTCTTCAACTATGTAGAAATAAAACTCAATAGCAGTTAAGTTTTAATATTTTTAAATAATTAAAAAATATAATCTTAAAAAAGTATTGATAGGTATGAAATTGTTTTAACATGTATATGATATTTCAGAAAATTATTATCATAAAATAAAGTTTTTATTAATTGCCAACAACTTTGACATAATTTCTTGAATTATTGTTCTTTATAGTATATTTACAGTATCATAACTTGCAAGAGTTATAACCTACGAGAGCTTCTGAAATGTTTGTGACAGTGTTCAAGAAGGACTCTTGTTGTAGCTGAAGTCATTTAACTGCTGCAAGATTTTGCTTCAAAAATTCTCCTGTTAGTGCTTGTTCCTTGAAAGTCGATAGAACTTTTACTCCTGTTAATACTCTTTTCACAGTCCAATGAGAAGAAGTTTACAATTATCTACTTTTTCCAAATTATAGCAGGTATGAAATTAGTCAGCTGTGCTTGTATCTATCAAATGATTACTTCCTTGGAAAACTGTTGAAACCATCATAAAGAATAGGAAAGAAAATATAAGATGAATAAATTATTCAAACCATTTTGTGGTGATGGAAATTCACTTTGAAAATAGATTTTAAGGCTATCAAGTTTCTTGAAAACGAAAAGAAGGATCAGAGTCATGCAATAGAAGTAAGTTAGAAGCGTTAGTAGATAAGAAAGGACTTACTTCACATTTCAGCTTCTCAATCTGCATGAATTAACTCATGGTTTCATTATCTATAAGGATTTGAATTTGTTCAATGCTCTGAAAACTTTTCTTTTATTCACATATCATTTCAATTTATGATCATGAGCGACCTCCAAAAACTATTAGAATGGAAAGGGTTTGACAGCACTTAAGTTGCATTTTTTTTGGTATGAATTTTAGAGTAGAAGAAGAATCAAAAGATTGTGATGTGTACAGCTATAGCATCTTTGTGTTAGAAATGGAGGAAGATGACCAACAGATGAAATGTTTAGAACGGTTTAACACTTCACAATTTCGTGAAGTTGGCATTACCGGGTGGTCTTGACCAACTTCTGTACCAAAGTCTTGTCCATACAATTTCACAAGAAACAGGAACTGTTGCGATGGAAGCAATAGAATAAGATAGTGATGACCAAGAAATAGAAGAAACCAGCTTCAATAAGAACTATATGATTATGCTCTCTGGAATCACCTAAAGACAGAATGACTTTGGGAGATGTTAACAGACAACTATATTTGATCAAGAAGGCTTTTCTGGATATATAGGCTCTATGGACGCTTAGACATGTGATGGACTTTTGATCATATCTCAATGCTTTATGTATATATATATATATATATAACGGTGATACTTACAGCAGCCATATCCTTCAAATTTGCACCAAAGAAACTATTAGAAATATGCAATAACTTAATCAAGTGACATACTCAATCCAACTAATATTTACAAGTTCACCGTATCTCTATTCCAAGCAAACTATTTTCTCTAAAGTTTTCACATGGCTTTCAACCTGCTTTATTATCTCTCGAACTATACTGCCATAACTTCTATATATATCTAGTTCTTTTTTAAATGAATATTGCATTAACTATAGTCAAAACTAAAACAACATTACAATGAGTTCAAAATGAAAATGATATATACAGGTACAAAAGGGTAATAAACGAAGCCAGTAGAGTAACCTAGAAACCACATTAGAGATTCCACCTAAATCTCATGTCACGAGAGAGAGAAGACTGGAGATTTTTTGCAATTAAAGCTGCTTTAATCTAATTAATTATCCTGTCAGCTACCATATATTTCCTCTCTTCACCATTAGTATATCTCTGAGAGTTACGTTTCTTCCAAAGAAAGTTGAGTAGTAGTAAAGGCAGCTTTAACAAGAATGGCATTAGGCATACCATGTTTAGAGTTCCTAATAGCCCAGTTAATTAGAGGCTGTTCCCAAGTATAAGAATAGCTGTGATCAGGTAGCAAGTGCAAAATCCTACTCTAGACTGCTTTAGAGAAACTACAAAGAAAAAAGAGAAGATCTCTATTCTCTACTACCATTTTACATAAAACATAAGTTGTATCCATAGTGTCATGTGTTAATTTTTAGTCCCAAGTCTGTTTTTAATCGCAAGCTAAGAAATAAAAGAGGCTTTCAGGTGGATGGAATTCTGCCATAAAAGAGTAAACCAAGGTAACTCCCTTAAACTCCTTACAAGAAGCTGAGGACATGATTTATTTAAGAATTTACCGCTCGGATCAATAGACCAACTTATAGAATCATCAATCAATACATTAACCTGAGGAGGAAAGGATTGAAACAAAAAATCAAAGCCTCTTAAACTCCCTCTTTATTGGTTGTTGCATAGCAAAGATGAGACCTTAAGATTACGAGGAATTCTGTTTCTCAAGTGATGAACCCGAGGACTGAAAATAAGTGGACTCGAGTCAACCCAGTTATCATACCAAAGCCAAGTACTATTACCATTGCCAACCTTATGTTTAATACAAGGATAAACTAAGCCACGCAACTTCATCTTCTAGAGGAGAATTCATAAGAACTCCTTAGTACAAGAAGCTTGCCAGAAATTCATATTTTTTAGGTAAACTCATGGATTCGTTTAACCCAAAGGGCATTATGATCCGTGTAGAGCCTCCAAAGCCTCTTGCACATTAAAACTTTATACATAGTATAGATAGAAACAATCCTCAGGCCAACAAACTTCTTAGATATAACGACCTCACTCCATTTAACCTTGGAAGTAAGTGAGTTCTTAGATCTACCAGTCCATAGGAATGCTTTTAGGATTCTGTCAACTTCTTTAAGGACTTTCTGAGGCAAAGTTACATGAGGAGTCTAATAAATATGTAGGCTGCTTAAGACAGATATAATGAGGGATATCCAAGCGCATAAGAAAGAAACCATTTTTGCCAAGCATTCACTTTTGCCTTAATTCTTTCAAGAAGAGGAAGACAATCATTAAACTTGGCCTTGGCAGCAGTAATAGGAACTCCCAAATAGTAGAAAGGAACATAATGCACATTCAACCCAACTAGTCTTTGAAATTCTATAAGATTTCTTGCATCAGTAGAGAAATATAGACAACTCTTCTTAGAGTTATGCTTCAAACCTGACCAATCAGCAAATAGTTCCAGTGCATGTATCATCACGGTAATCAAATAAGGATCAGTACCACAAAGGATTAGAAGATCATCATCACACCTAAGGTGAGTGAAATTGAGACCTTTACATTTGTAATGAAATTGAAAGTTTCTATTATAAGAGATCAACTTACTTTTCAGTAGAGAAAAACCTTCCATCACAAGAGTGAATAAATAAGGGAACAAAGGAACTCCTTGGCAAATGCCTTTAGCAATCTTTAAAGCCTTGGTAGGAACCCTGTTCAAGTGAATAATCAGAGAAGGAGTTTGGATCCATGTTATGATCCCATCGATAAATTTAGATGGCAACTACAAAACTTCAAGACAAACCCACATAAAATGCCAGCTTGAGACGTTCAGCAAGAAGTTTGGAGATCACTTTGTAAATAATGTTACAACTAGATATTGGTCAAAAATCATTCATAATTTAAGGATTACATTTTTTTTAGGCACCAAACAGATGTAGGTATGATTCAATTCACGGAGCATTTTTGTGGAAGAAAAGAATTCTAGCACAGCTTCTGTGCTAGAATTCCCCAAGTATGATGAAAACAAGAGCAGTGAAACCATCTACCCCTGGAGCTTTAGAAGGTTTCATTTTAAATATCACTCTCTTAACATCATGCTCAGTTATTGGAGACACCAACATATATTTAATACTTTGATCAACTGAACATTCAAATAGCCTCAACACATTTGGACTAAGAACAGAGCAAGTATCTGACCCCATGAGATTGAGAAAGTGATTATAGGCAAAGCTCTTACAAATGTATCATATTGGAATAGCTTTGTCCCCTGCTATCTAGGAGCATAGAAATTTCGTTGTTATTTTGTCAGGCTAGTAGGGAGGAGTGGAAGAACTTAGAATTCGAGTCCTCATCCCTTAGCCAGTTCACTCGGGATTTCTGCTGAAGAATAGAATTTTGAAGTGTAAGGGCTGTGATGTACTCTAGAAGGAAAAGAACTTCTACATTTCTGAGATCTGAATTGTCAAGAGCATTACAGCAAGCAATTTGTGCTTTAATAAGCTTCTCTTTTAAAGATAAGAAGCTAAGGTCTTGGCTAGACAGGAAACCTTTAAGAGCTACCTTCACTAAAGCCTTGGATAAGTTGGTCTGTATTTTCCATAACTTGAACTCCAATCAGTTCCTTATTCTAAAGACAAATAATTCTGCCATTATAGTGTGAATGATGGTTGGAGATTAACTCCCAATTGGCACCCAAAAAATTTGAACCAGTGGGGGAGAGTGGGTCTTTTATTTTAGTTTCAAGAACCGATGACATAAGCCTTCTTATCCCACACCATCTCCTTTACCAATGATTTTTTGAGAGGGTCACTGAACCCATTAAGATTCCACACAAGAGATACCATGGAAGGGAGAAGCCCCAGGATACTTGAGGTTTTGCTTTCTTTTTCTCGAAGATTTATGCTTAATATTTTTAACTGTCTGTGGAGATTATAAGAGTTTGAAGGTAGTTAACTCAGCATCCAGACATATCAGTAGGCAATCAATAACATCAATAGTATGAATTTTCTGGTCAGAACGAGGTAGATGAAAAAAATCTTTGTCGTTCCAATCTCAGCAATTACATTGTCTTGTTTGTGACTATCGGTCTTATCATCCTCTGTAAAAGAGAAGGGATTTCAGTAGCTCCTAAACTAAGGAGTCCATCACCATTAGTGTTAACCGCAACTGCCAATTCAGTAGGGGGCAAAGGCCCAACAGAACCAGCCAAAGGATTAACCTCTTTGCCATAAAATGCAAGTTCTCCAACCTTGTTCGACCTCAAGTGGGAAATAGTTTTGGCAGCCAAGACAAGTTCATCATGCCACCTTA
The DNA here is from genome assembly GCA_027564395.1 of Erythroxylum ulei. NCBI lineage: Eukaryota > Viridiplantae > Streptophyta > Magnoliopsida > Malpighiales > Erythroxylaceae > Erythroxylum > Erythroxylum ulei. The sequence goes on along the minus strand of JANITX010000210.1, from coordinate 1,877,752 downwards.
TTGTAAAGACCTTTTTTCTTGAAAAGTAAAAGGGGATTTTTACTATAGTTAAAAGTATATCTACATTACACGGAGTTCAAGACATTAAGCCTACCATCATTTTTACAATATGATCAAAAAAACCCCTAAGTAGGCAATGTAATTATCTGCAAGATAGACAACAAACAGAACACTAAAAATACCAGTTATACTTCTTCTCTATGGAAAAAGTGGGTTGAACATCGCATGCCAAGATATGTTTTCTTTGTCAACTCCCTATTGTTGGTATTTGGGATTTTTCTTTCTCTTCCTTGCTGATTTCCTTTTTACAGTTTTGAACTGCACATAAAAATCTCCTGGAATATCAGGAAATTAGGCTACAGCTGATGGAGAATCAAAGTCCTCTGCTACCAAATCTGAATTGCTTTCTAGAGGGGAAACTATTGTCACATAAGTAGAAGAATTACAATTCAATGTCAAGACGTGCTCTGCCCCAGGATGTTCTGCATTCCGAGATATGATAACTCCAGTTTCCTAAATTGCCATACAGTTATCACTGGAGTTTACCATTGTTGTCTATTCTTCATACTCCAACCTATCCTTAGAAGTCATATTTTGTCGAATAGTTGTTAATGGAGTTAGCATGTTGGCCCAATCCATCTGAGATTGCTCCAAATAATGTGAGAAGAAGTGACTCCACTATCTAGACTCTCCACATGCCTGCACTAGAGTTGTTCATAATTGTTTGTTCTTGCAATACATTGGCAATCTCATTATGTTGAGTAACCACTACAACCCTCCTGGCTCCTTGTTCCTCAGTGATTTGTGTTTGACCCGAACTTTTGCAATGGACTGGCCCTTTCTCATTCTTTGCAGAATCTCTAGTTGTCTAACTTTGCATTACATTAATAGTACTAGCATACTTTGCCAACTAGCATAATGCCTAAGAAGGAGGAAGCAGAGGCTAATCAAATTTGGCTAGATTTGGGTCCTCTAGTTTCTCATCGCTCTCTAAATCTGGGATGACTCGTTGACTTTACCATAGGAACCCAATGTTTAGCAACGCACTAGGCTTCCAAGGATAACTGATATGAATATCAGTCCTCATCAATTCCCCATCATCACCAAGCCTAAGGACAGGTAAACTATCTGGTAGAGGCGCATGCTTAGTTATTTCTATACACAATTTGGTGTAGCAAATTCTCTCCATTGAGGTCATTTGAGAGTTCATACACACCAATTTACCCAATGAGCTAGCTAAAAAGCTCAATCCCTCCACATTCCAGAATTTCATTGGCAAATTATGAAAGTGAACCAATATTGGAATAACATCGATTTGCCCCTGATCCAAAATCATACCTGGTTTCCATCTCTGAATAAACATGGGCTGATCATCGAAGTGTTATGGCCTCTGCTCCACAATTTCAGTAAGATGAGATTCATCAGAAAATTTAAACAATAACGTACCATCTTCACGAAGAATCACTTTCTCAAGCGTTTTTTGCCCCGCCAAGTTTTTGCCCAGGCGTTCACCGCAAGGAAGGAAGGATATTTGGTCCAAAAGAACCCGATTAGCGTAGATGACCATGCCTTCGCACCCACTTGCACCAACTCAATTGGTGGGGACAAAACCCCATCTTGAAGCGCACTGGGGTAGTATTTGAGTGCACCTTTATCGCATTAGAACTGGAGCTTTGTTCTCCACGCATTATTGCGATAAGATAAATCCGAAGATTGCCCAGCCGTCGACTATTTTCCACCACGAAATCTGTTCGTGGGGGAGTGCAGGGAATTTATCTTTAGAGAGGGATGATTCTCCCATGTCCATCGACGTAAGGAGGCCTAGAGACAAGTGCTCCAGTGAGGCTGAAGCCTTACCCACAATGAGGGCAAAAGTGAAACAATAAGATTATTCCCAAAAAAGGGAGGGAAAGGCAACAAGGGAAATGATGTTGTATGAAAAATATTGATAATTGATCTTCTATGTCTTATTTTTACTAGAAAAGGAATCCAATTTATTGTTATTAGAGCATAAATTTATTTATAAAAGTGGAGACAAGAAATTATACGAAGGACGATTTTAAACTTCCATTTAGAGCTTTTTAAATAGAGCTAGAGTTTAACAAAAACTCAAATACATTCCTTATCCTAGGCATGGATAAGAACTCCTTAATCTTAAAAACAGATATAGTCATCCTAAAGATAAATACAAAAAAATAATCCAAAAAATAAAGCCATCCTAATCTAATTTATAGATATAATAAAGTCATCCTAATCTAATCTACAAATATGATAAAGTCATCATAATCTAATACTTCCGTAAACATTTTTAGCACAAACAAAATAAAAGTAAGTAAAACTAAAATTTAAAAAAAAACATTAAAAATTTGGTAATGTAATTTGACATACTCTGCCTACGTCTGCGGGGCACTCACCTAAATTAATACTTTCAAAAAGGTACAATAGATTTCCACAAGGTCACACTAAAGCAACACTACTCAACTTTGTAACTATTTTTCAACCTCATTTTTCGTGAAAGATTTTCACACCCGATAATACGACTGACTTGTGTTAACCTCGTCAGAAAATTTTTCTAACTACTTTCACTCAAACAACAATTAATAAAAAATAACTCAAGTTTTTAATTAACTAAAAAATGAACGACAATATACTTAAGATAAAAGAAAGACTTCCCTATAATTTTATTTTTTCGAAATAATCCAGCTAAATCTCTTCACCATAGTTAACTTTTTCTTCACAAAAACATGTCGCTTTGTTTCTTCAATTAATAACTAGCGCTCACTTCACCGTAGAAGACATTCACTGCTTCATAAACTCACACCCACAACAACGGTTTATCAACACCAAATATTCACTTCAATTTACTCGATAAAAAAAATGTGTGTAATACCAACCGGTGCTCACAAACTCGCTACACTGTAGCTCTCTGCACCCATCACACGTTGCTCAGCAATCTTCAAAAACACACACCCAACACAATCACAGTTTCATGAAACAACTGACTTAACATCTAGTCTATCTCACACACACATCCACTTGATTGCCGCACGCATATCCCACTTCGTTTATACCACTCACGTGTTTGATAAACTGCTACAGTGATTAGGAGGTGTGTGATTAGGAGATGTGCAAAATCCTACAAGCAATTATAGTCCCTATTCAACCATGCAACCAACACGCTGACGACAATCACATAACAACGTCATCCCTTGATTTTCTTCAATCCACACAGTCCACAAAATCTGGCAGTAATGATTCCAAGTCACCAACATATCCAGCAGTATAAACAAAATCCAGCAGTAATATTAATTTCAATACCACCATGATGATAGGCTTCAATGTAATGTAGAATTCTTACGAGTTATATCTTATATGTTCAATTTAAAATACAAAAATTAAATAAAAGATATGTATAATATATCTTAACAATCTCTCCTCTTTTTTGACATTTTTATCACAACTCTTGAACTCTACATAAAAAATTATAATTAGACTATAAAGATAAGATTCACAATGCTCCCTCTCAACGTAATATTCAATTACATATTACATAATCATAAGTCAACTTCAATCAACAAAACACAGAGGAAAAAAATACAATCTTATCTTAACTGTTCTCCCCCTTTGAGACAATACATGCCAAAAAGATAAATCTAAGAAGCATCAGGGAAGCGAAGAACTCGTTGCTTTAAATTTTGAAGAGCATTAGCAGCTGCTTGAGTTGACCCGTGGCATTTGAGGGACCCGAAGTGATATATGGCAAATCCACTACCCATGGTTGCCAAAAATCCTTAAAGATATATTCATCAACGCCACCATCTCAAGCATGCTTAACTCAATCCTCATTAGCATACAAAAACTGTGAGATTAATATGGAAAATATAACAAAGGATGTGGTTTATTCTCAATAGCCAGCATTGCTTCAATAATGAGACGGGCAAGGTTGAATCTCACGCCAGTACCAATCATATAAATCAACTTGGAATCCTACTTCAGGCTGCTTTAGAGAAGTTGCAGAGAAAAAGAGAAGATCTCTATTCTCTATTGCCATGTTACGTAAAAACACAAGTTGTATCCATGGTGCCGTGCCATTGACTTTTAGTCCTAATTATGTTTTTAATAGCAAGCTAAGAAATAAAAGAAGCTTTCGGATGGATAGAATTCTCCCATAAAAGAGTAAACCAAGGTACCTACCTTAAACTTCTTGCAAGAAGCTGAGAACATGATTTATTTGAGAATTTACTGCTATGATTAATAGACCAACTTATAGAATCATCAATCAATACATTAATCTAAGGAGGAAAGAATTGAACTAAAGAATCGAAGCCTTGAAAACTCCCTCTTTCGTTAGTCTTTACATAGCAAAGATGAGACCTTAAGATTAAGAAGAATTATATTTCTCAAGTGATGGACCTGAGGTTTGAGAATAAGTAGACTTGAGTCAACCCAGTTATCATATCAAAGCCAAGTACTAGCACCATTGCCAACCTTATGTTTAATGCAATGATAAACATTAATTCAATGCCAATTTCATTATAAAAAATTAAAGATTCTTTCGTTACAAATCTTCCAAGTACAATAATTCAATGTCAATTTAATTATTATTATAAAACAAGACATATAATATAAAGGACATTGTTAATTAACAAAATTAATTCTTAGATTAAAGACTAAAAGATCCTGGTTAAAACAAAAAAGTCACTTGATAACTAAAAATTATACTACGTTTTACTCCTTTATTTTATTTTGTTTTAAATTATTTACATAGTATATTTAGATTTAAATAATTTCATTTTTATTAATTATTTAAGCTATTTAATTTTATATTTTATAAAAAATTAAAAGTGTGCTAAATATTTTCTTGATGAAATAAAAAAAAGGGTCGTAGAAGAAAATCTGAGCCAAAGCCCACGTCCAGGACCAAAAACAAAGTAAAACACATCAAAAGAAACCAAAACGACAACAACCAAATAGGAAAACGCAGCACAGTAGCAGCTGGAACAGAGGAGCAACAGCCGAAAACGCCAGCACCAGAGGAATGAAACGCACAGACAGCAGAAGGGGGACTCAAGCGCAGCGTAGAAGTGGAGTGAAATGGGTTACTAATACGCCAGGAAAGTTTCAGAATCTTACTGCTCAAAAGAGATGGAGTGAAATGGCAGTAATACATTCTTCCGATCAATCCCAAATTCATTTGGCAATGCTTCTAAACTGGAATTAATTGAAATTAGTGACAATAACTTTGTTGTTTCATTGGAAGTGCGTTATCCATGGAGGACAGTCTTTTAACTCGTTCCATTCCCTCTAAACCTGGAATGTTATCGAACTTGCAAAAAATATATTTGGACATAAACAGGTTTTTCAAGTCAGGTTCCATTTTTCATAAGCAACCTCAATAATTTTGTACCTTCCTAATGGTATCAAATTTCTCTCTTCAGTCCTCTCTCAATTCCATGCACAGAAATGACTGCTTTATCTTATTTCAGCAATAGCTATGGTTGTTACCAGTGCGGACTGCGGCGACAACCCTAATTGAAGATCGTAAGTTGAATATTTGGCATGTTGACAGCAGCTTGGCCTTCTGAAAAGATTTGGTTTTTGTTGATTCAGGATAAAGTATCTTAATCCTCCATTATAGTGTTCCTTCAAGAATTGATAAAACACTTACTAATCCTCCTAATCTTGATATGGTTGCTGTGTGGTGCAGAATGACAATGGCATTTACTTTATACACACTGTTTTAGACTTTTATGAAATGCTTTCTGCACCACACAGCAACCATATCAAGATTAGGAGGATTGATATTTATTAGTTCCAGCTGGCAAGACTTTTAGTACAACCTTTTAACTGGTTCCATAAAAAACAGGTTGTCCCGTCAGGTTCCATCTTCCTTAGGCAACCTCAGTCATTTGTTCTGCCTATACTTAGATGGGAATCATTTGGAAAAAAACTTTCCTTCAAGTATTGGAAATTTTCAATTTTCAACTTTATGTTTTAGACTTTTGGTACATGCTCTCTGCACCACACAGCAACCATATCAAGATTAGGAGGATTGATATTTGTACGATAAAGAAAATAATAGACTTTTCATAAATTATTTTTGGCAATTGAAGTCAAGTCAACTATGACAAGTAGAGTGTACTTTCATTTTTCACATCCACGTAAAAGATTTATTTTTTATATAGTTCTTCATAGTTAGATATGTATAAATTAATTTAAGTTAAAGAGCGAGAAAGACTGAAGAGCGAGAAAAGTTGACGGTTACATCATTCTGCCTCCGACAGTGCACCTTCTGGCACCTCCGGCTACGACACCGGTTGCTCCCGCCTCGGCAATTTTGCCGCCACATCTGCCTGGCATGGAAGCCCTCGCATCCGAGGGACAACCTTCCAAGAAAGGGCGCACCAGAAAGCGGGACGACGATCCTGCACCGTCCAAACTGACTTATAGCGCCGCAGTACTCGGTGGATCCAGCAAGGGCGAAGACATGCAGCCGCAACAATGGCTCAACGACGACCTTGTAGAAGTGACTGATGGGGATATCACCCCACTTCCGGGGGAGACCGGTGGGAGTCTCCTGCTCTCCCAAGCATTCAAGGAGAAACTCGATAATTAGTGGAAGCAAGCTGTGGTGATCAAGCTTTTAGGGCGCCGAGTGGGTTTTAGCGCTCTTAGTTCACGCCTCCATGGATTATGGCATCCGCGAGGGCCTCTGAAGATTGTTGACATGGAGCATGAATACTTTTTGGTTAAGTTCAAAGACAAAGCTGACTACCTTAAGGTGCTTATGGAAGGCCCGTGGGTGATTTATGGTCAGGTGCACTCCGTCCAACGGTGGATACCGAGTTTCCACCCAACGACGGCGCCACCATCCTTCAAGTGGTCTGGATACTGATAACTTGCATTTTTGTCACGTTAATTCTTTATGTTTTATGTTCTTTTGGTAGACTTTTGTGATGTGTTACTTGTGTTTTTATGGTAATTCGTGTCTTTGTGTGTTCTAGGTGATAAAATACCAAAATAACGCAATTTAGAGTGAAATTGACAAAATGAAAGCTAGAGACATTTCAATTGTCCAATAGATTAGCTACAGCAGGCACGTGGAATTAGAGAATTAAATCAGCTAGAGAAGTAATTGTCTAGACACGCAATACAAGCAACTTATGAATTAAAGAGAAGCAAAATAAAGACACGTCAACACGCAAGCAAGACATGGCAGAAACAATTTAAAGGTTTTAATTGTGGATTTTAATCACACAACAGCCAACGTTTTTGGAGGATTAAATCAAGAGGATGCTACAATACAAGGCAACAGCCAAGCATAGGAGAAGCACAGCCTTCCAAACATAAATCATACTTAGCAAAGGACACGCAAAGACGGACAGATTAAATGATCAGCAACATGTGGAAACAGCAAATTAAAACCAAATGAATTAAATGTCACTGAGATTTTTGGGCATTTAAGAAGGCTCTTGAGGTTTTAAAGGGACACAACACGTGGAGAAGAAAAAGGTTTTCAACGTATGTGACGCAAATAGGAATTGAGGGCAACATATAAATAGAAGAAAACCTAGAGAAAGAGGGACCAGATCTTTTGTCCAGTTTTACTCTGTCTTATTCTGTCTCATAAAATCTCAGCCATTTATTTTGCGGGTCTCATGCGGGACCCACATAAATAAACGGCTGATATTTATTGGACACAATAAGACACCATAATATTAGACAGGAGATCTGGACTCAGAGAAAGATGGGGCAACAGTGTCGGCGTGAGTGGAGAGGCAGTGACGGCGATAGCTTTAGTAGAGATTATTTTATCACAACAAAAGGGGATTTTTATTAAAGACTAGCGACGAAAACTTGGATCAGAAAAGTCAAAGATTGCGGCGTGAGTTGGAGGCACAAGGAACAGAGGTTGACGGCGACAGTAGCTTTAGGCGAGATTGATTTTCGATATTAGAGACCAAGAGTGAAGACCAGTTGCGGCAACTTAGAGGAGAATACTGGATTAACGCAGATTGATTTCTCATCACAACAGTAGGCGGCAGCAGCAATTTTGGAGAGGATAACGTGAATTAGGATTTCACCGAAGGTTTAACTTCAATTTTAATTTGTTAATTTCAGCTTTAATTTGTCAATTTCAGTTTTATTAAATAGTGACTAGTATTATGTGTGGCTAATTTTTAATCTAGACAAGGTACTTTTACGTTTGATGCATGTAATTTGTGAGACTCCTTGGGCTTAATTGTTTTCGTGAATTTCTTATGTTTATTTAATCTCTGCGCTTGATCGATTTATTATTGTTGAGTTTG
>JANITX010000210.1:1679142-1692246 GCA_027564395.1 Erythroxylum ulei | reverse complement strand
GTTAGGTTGATCAGTCCAAACATTGTTATAGGATTGAGAATATGAATTATAAAAGAAATTACTTCCGTCCATATCGAATTTTTTTTCAATCGAAACCAAAAAATGAAAAGATCATAAAATAACATAAAAGAAAGCACTTACGAACAAATATATACAAAACACCAATTAAATCACAAACTAAAACTAAAACACTGCACTCCCCGGCAACGGCGCCAAAATTTGACCGCGCGTCGTAACGCTAATCATAATTAAATTAACTAGACTACTACTGTAGAGTGGTGAGTCTAGGTCGATCCCACAGAGAGTGCGTATAAAGTTTATGCAATGAAATTAACCGGTGTTTACACTAAATGGGGGGTTTTGGATTTTTAAAGAAGAAAATAAAATAAAACTAACTAATAAAAACAAATTAAAGAAAACATGCAAAAAAATAATAAAAGTGAGGAATTCGGTACGGACCCGGTTCTTTGGTTCAATCTTGGCCTACATCCTGACTAAGCATATTTTATTAATTTATTGTTCTTTAACCTCTCCTAGAAACTATTAATCGTGGGTTAATAATTAACCTGAGTTTTCCCTTAGGTTTTGTTTAATCAAGATACAATCGTTAATTAAACCTAACCACCTAACAACCTAGGATATGATCTCTAGATTTAATTAGCCAGTAACATTACGAATTAGAAAAACCGATTCATCAAGGCAACAATCACATATGATGCGTCATTTAACCTAGGTCATGTTATCCCTAATGATTACAAATCATTAGTCGCTACATGTGAATTTTAACATAACAATTACGGATTATATTGAAATTCTAGCAATGGGTTTGAAATTAACAATTCAATGAATGCATTAAAATTATCAATTCAAAATGCCCAACGGGTTCATACATAAATAACCGAATAATAACAAAAATTTGATTATCCATACACAATACCTAAATCGATTAAAATAGGATAACACAATCAATTTCTAATGAGAGAAAGAAATAATAAAATAATGATAAAATTACTTAACCTGGGTTATCGGCGTCAATGTTATGTCTGAACCGGTGTCGGGACGTTTAGCCCTTCATAGGTATTTTCCGAAAATTTGTTTCAGCCCTCATCTTCATCCCTAACGAAAACCCCTTATTGTTCACTGCCTAAGCTCCTTTCAATTTTTACTGTAGCTGCTTGTGCTACTATTGCGCGATGTGATGATTTAAGTTGCTGTAGGTGTGTTCTCTTCTTCGCAAGCTCCATTGAAGAGGCGACCACCAGCGCCTGCACGCTACTCGCTAGCGTTATTGCGCCTCCAGCCTCACATCCCTGGGTCACTATTGCTCCAGTGTAGCATCGTTCCTCCCCGTGCCTGCGCTCCCTCGCGCGAGTGTTACCTCCACTTGCATCACTTACGTGATTATTTGTTTGTTGCGCTGCTCTTCTACTGTGAGAATTTATATTTGCTACCGTAAATCCCTTCTTTCCCATCTCTACGCAACGTTGCTGCGAGCTTTTTAACACTGTCCATTTTTTTTAAATCACTTTTAATTTAACTATTTTGATTTTTCTTTTCTTTTTTTATCTTTCTTCTTCTTTTCTCTTTTTTTTTTATTCTTGCACCATGAAGTCAAGCAAAAATAAATCTTCAAAAAATGACCCAAATATAATGCTTCTAACTCACTTTAATTTCTTTGCCCCCGAATTGTACCTAAAATCAAATATGAATTAAAGTGAGTATCTTAAGCATTTTTATGTCAATAATCGCTAAGTGTAAATGATTAAATATATCAACAATTAAACACATATCAGTCCACTGCTCAACTTCAATGAAACTACTCTTATGTGCTTAACATTAACATTAAATTCGTCTCCTAGTTGCATTGTAAATTCCCCTTTATTTGGTTTCCGCCTGCTTTTGAACTCCTGCAATGAGTTCGTTACATGAATAGTGGCATCAGTGTCTAACCACCATGAATTAGGAGGAACATCAACCAGATTTGATTCAAAGCAAACAAATATTTGAGGTATAACTTTCTTCTTTCCCAACCAGTTCTGAAACTTCACATAGTCACGCTGCCTATGTTCATGACAAAAGTTGCAGCTTCCATTAAAAATAGGCTTGGGTTTAGCACTAGGACTCTCACCAGGCCCAGAAGGTAATGCAGGTTTATCATTCCCCTTCTTCTTAAATTGAGGCTTACCCTGTTTGCTTCTATAAAATTTCTTCTTTTCACCACTCTTGTGACAAGTGCGATGAATACTATGAGACTTTCCCTTCTTCATAGTATGCTCCTCTTGAATAAGAATGGAAATCAACTTATCAATGCTCGATTCATCTTTCTGAGCATGGTAAGTGGTCTTGAGAACATCAAAGTCAGATGGAAGAGATTCAAACACCTGCCAGATCAGATAATTCTCTCATAGCACAACTTCCATAGCCTTCAACTTGTTATACCAGTTCACAAGCTTTATAACATGCTCACGAAAACCACCCACACCATCATACTTGGTCTTAGATAGTAAAGACAAGTAATTAGACTTTTTATTCCTATAAAACTTCTAGAATTTTTCACCAACATCTTTGATATAATTTTTGGCATTATCAATTTCAATGATGCTCTCTTTCATAGTCTTCTCCATTGTGTACTTGATGGTCATCAAACATACCTTGTTAGCACAAACCCACTTATCATATTTAGCTCTATCTACATCAGAAGACTCAGTAGTAGGTTGTGCAGGCTCATCCTCAAGGAGAGCAACATCAATATTAGAAACCGCCAAGAAAAGATTGAAATATTAAAGCCAGTCCTTATAATTGGTCTCATGCAGCTTAATCAAAGAATTCAAAGCTGGAAATTGATACAATGTAAGGAGATTTAGTAAATGTATCAAGAGCTAGCAAAATTGCGAAAACAACACAGCTAGGTTCTCATGCAATTGCAATCCTGCCTAAGGGTCTCAAATTACAACACAGATCACCCAAAACATTAAATTATGCCCTAAAGCTAATATCGATAGGATATTGAAAGCTTAAAGACATAATTTAATGAATTAAACAAAACATTAGAAACCACATTGATAAAGACAAACTGATAGGGTAAGTGCATCATTAACATAGTATCGAATGTATGCCCAATAACAACAATTTGTAAAATTGGTCTCACTATAGGCCATCTCACTATTACACATAGTGAATGACAATAGTACAATAGCATTCCCCAATATTGTTCCATAGGTTTTGTTAGCACCACAATTACAAATTTAACCATAGTAATCATATAATATAACATTATATGCATAAATTACATCCAAAATTAATTTTGTTGCATAACTATATAACACTTAGAGTACACAAGACCCCATAAGCCCAAACAATACTAGAAACAAGTGCAAAAATTTTCAAGACAAAATTCGGAGAGTACATTATATTTGTATTAATGTTAAACTTCAGAAAAAATAAAAATAAAATTTCTAGCACTCAAAAAATTCCAAAAAAGTACCATAAAATCGAACTGGGCAAGTGGAGCAAACTAGAAAACTTTAGGGAAAAACAACCACCGAAGATGGTGGCACGCGCCTCCATGCGCCACCGTCACGTGTGGGGAATGTCCAGCCGGGTCGGGCTGCTTCTTCCTCGCCCGATTCAAAGAAATCATAATATCTTGCTCAATTTTGATCCATTTTCAACAAAATTGTTGTCATTAGATTCAGAATTTAACGATCTATTAAAGCCCTCAATCAATTTCATGAAAAATGCTACTGAAAAGGATCGAAAAAATTCGAGGTAAAACGCTAATGGTTTGCATTTTTTACGAGTTCTGAGTTTTAAACAACTGACAATAGAAAAATGCAACAACCTGACCACACAATTTGCTAAACTGAAACAAGCCAACAATAATAAATCAGATATCAAAGAAACTGTTTACAAAATCGAAAACCCCAAATTCTATGAAAATAAACATCTCAAAAATTACCCAAAAATTAGTAGTCACAATAAGGGTTAACCTGGCTTTGATACCAATTAAAGGAAATTTTAACCCGAAATTATAGATTAATTTCATAATTAATTAACCTTACAATTGCAACATACTGGATTCAGAAATTATATGAACAAATACCTGGAAACTGAGGAAACATTGAGTCTATTGTAATGTTTTGTGAAGCGGAGTGACAGAGACGCAGAGGATTGACTACTGGTATTCCAAACCTTGATTAGAAACCCGTACAGTTTTCAATGGGGCGACTGTATTTAAGGTTGGCTAGCAACAGGGCCTCTTGTGCATTACAATACATGGGCCAGTCTACCCATCATAGCAGGCCCATGAACACATGCCCAGTGACACGTATAAGAGAAGTACCATTGACATCTAATTAATCGGGGTTTGTGCGAAATTATGTTTATTATGTTAGTCCACAATTATGATAAAATTATATCAGTTAGAAGTAAAATGAAAGCAAAAATGAAGTTGAATATGTCTACTAAGATGATGAAGAATATGTATATATGTGTATGTCCTGTTATTAGTGTTCATGATTAATCATGGACTATAATTTCTTTATGGATGATATTAATTTGAAATGAAGCTGGGAATGAGGAGTAAATGATGTAGAAAAGGTGACCATGGTATGAGTTGTGTTAAGGAAAGTTTTTTTAAGCAAAATAGGCAATCTGGAAAATATTGACTGAGTATGCTTCAGTCTTTTAACCATAATTCTTTCTCTAGTTACCTGAATGTGATGACTCTTAATTTGGATTAAACTAGAAACATATGGCTACATTTCTTATGATGACATCAAATTTAAATTCTATCTTTAGGAATCTCAAATTTCTTATGAGGAGTGTAAAATTTGTGTCCTGACATCAAGGAAACATTTGGGTTGCTCTGGGCTGATTTAGGCATAGTTATCTTCTAGAAATTGTAGGTATTTCTTTTATCTTTCCAACGATATATAGTATGAAAATTTTAGACATCTGAGTCGAAATTTATGGTCCTTATAAGGGAAGATGTTCAAGAGAAAAATTGTATGGTCTGTGAAGATGCTTCTTCTGTCTTTTCGCTTTTTGCTATCTTCTGTCTTTTTGCTTCTGCTATCTTTTCATTCCTTCTATGTTTGACTTCTACTTCTTCTGAGATTGAATTTCTGCTTCTTCGGCTTTTTCGCTTCTTCTACTTTTTGCTATCTTCTGCTTTCTGCTTCTTTTATGCTTGACCATCTGCTTCTTCTATGTTTTACCTTCTGCTTCTTCTATGTTTGACCTTCTGTTTCTTCTGCATTTGACTTTCTACTTCTTCTACTTTTTGCTATCTTCTGCTTTCTGCTTCTTCCATGTTTGACCCTTTGCTTCTTCTATGTTTGACGATCTACTTCTTCTATGTTTGACCAGCTGCTTCTTCTATGTTTGACCTTCTGTGTACTATCATCTGGTCTATTTTTGACCCTCCAAGTGATATAATTTTCCTTCATGTCTTATCAAATGTTATATATCTGGAATTCCTCTTTCCAACCATCTAAAGAACACCTTAATCCAATATATGTAGGCAAAGTTATGGAAATTTTCCTAATCCTGTATTGTCTGATGAAATTTTCCTAATCCTGTATCATCTGATGATGTCACTTCATCTATAAATAATATCATATCGTCTATTCCTATTTTTAACCCCTTAGCTGATAGAATTTATCTTCGAGGCCTCTATGAAAGTTGTATACATTGAAGTCTTCTGTCCATCCATCTAAAGAACCCCTTAATCTAATATAATTAAGTAACGTTATGGCAATTTTTCCAAACCTATAAAGTCTGATGACATCACTTCATCTATAAATGACGTCATATCGTCTATTCATATTTTTGACCCTGTAGATGAATGATTTTGTCTTCGAGGCCTTCATTAAATTTGTAGATCTTGAAGTCTTCTTTCAAACTATCTAATAATAATCCTGATCTGACATCTCTATTGAAAGTTATGCTAATTGTCCCAAGACAGATTCAATATGATTGAGGGCCAAACCTTGCTTGATTCCTCTGGCCATAACCTTGTTATCTGACCTTTAATTAAAGTGAATCTTGCACCAATAGACTCCTAACACATTTCTTTTTACATCTCCATGAAAGTTTATAGCTTTTGTTGTTAATTCAAAAAAGATTATTTGAATCAAAGTATGGGCATCGTTTGGAAGAGAATGAATTGGATATTTTGCTAAACATGCTTCAGTATTTTAATGATATCTTGATCTGTAGTACTTCAAATGAGATGATTCCTATTTCAAAATAAATTAGAAACATGGAGCTACAAATTGTATGAAGAAATAGAAATCTAATTCAGTTTTTGAGACTTTCAATTTCTAGATGGAATTTGTGCATAGTATACTGTTTTAGAATGAAAATAGTCCGAAAATGTTTGGGACACAACTTTCAGATTTCTAAACCAAATTGAATGATTTTGGTGTCATTAGAAACTTAAGACAATGTGGAAAATTTTTCTATAAGAAAGTGTTATGTCAGAATGTTCAAGGGTACTTTTGGAAAAATACTTAAACATAAAAGAACATAAGCTTATAAGGAAGGGTAAAAGGGACTTTTTGGACTCATTAAGGGCATAAAAGGATGATGAAATTGCGGTCTTGCATTTTAAGAAGAGAGGAAAATGAAAATTCAAGAAAGAAAGGAAAAGAGAGATTGTCATGAAAAAGAGAGAGAAATACAAAGAGAAGAAGAGAAGGAAAGAAAGAAGAGAAAACAAGCTAGGGTTTTAATTATGTTAGCCTTTAAAAGAGATTTTGGAGCTGTTCAAGAACAGAAAAAGGAAGATGAAGAGAAGAGTTTCCATTTGAGCCAAAGATCCCTTCATTTGGTTAAGAATGAAGGTAAGATCATTTTGAATCCATTGGTTTTTTGGAAGGATTTTAGCTCATGGAGTTTAGAAAATGTTTGGGTTTAAGAATTATAGAACAAATTTTAGTGTTTGTGCTTTGAGGGATTTTTAATTGAAAACCCTATTGAGTGGGATTTTTGTTATTGTATAAAGGGATCAAAAGAGGCAAGAGGAACAAGAGAAGAGGCATTTTGAGCAAGTCCTTAAGCAAGGAAAATAAGGTGGGTTACATGTTTATAATTGAGAAATAAGCCATTAATGTTTTTACAAATCAAGAGAATAAAATGGTTTCAATTACTTCATAAATGTGTATATATTGCTTTTAAATGATTTAAAGAATTTTCTTATATGTGTGCATATATTTAATTAATTGGATTTGAATTGTTGTGAATGTGGAAAAATGTATTGTGATGTATGATCATGTTATGCCATTGAAATGTGTCATGGCATTTTGTATAAAGAAAAAGAGGAAAAAGCATGAGAATATGAAAATATATGGAAATGAATTGATCATAAATTTGCTTGTGATTAGGCAAGAGAGGAACCCATTTCGTTAGTCATGTACACGTTGACCTATAGCCTTCTCCCGGCTGCCTGCTTGAGGCCACGAGACCCTGAGAATTTGGACTTGTTTTATTCACTAAGTAAACTTCGGTTTCTTTGTTTCGTTCCACGGAACTCTCGAGCCAATTGTTGTGCATTGCACCTGTAAATTGTCAAGTTGATGTATACATGATTTGTTTTATTGCGAATTGGCTGAGAACTATACTTTTCTTGAATTCAATAAGATTTTTCTATGACAAAGGAATAATTTCAATAGTTTTGCTTGTTATCGATTATAAACTGTTACCTATGAGCTTATAAGCTCACCCCCACTCCCCTTCCCCTATTCAGGTGATGAGCAAGAGATCGAGTGAAAGAGAGTCAAGGCATCACTCCAATTAGGCATACTTTTGTATTTTAATTTAGACTTTGTAAACATAAGACTTTAGTCACACTTCAAGTATTAATTGTTCAAGTATCTTTTGTATTTTGGGATTTTGAGACATTGATGTATTGTGGCTCGGAAAGCTTATTGAAGTTTTGTAAAATACTTATTTTTTTTTATGGAAATGAAATATGATTGTGTTTTGCTCGTGATTCTCAAAGCGTGTATACCACATTTTCAAGTTTTCATAGGGATAAGATTTGTGTTCTGAGTTCCAGGGAAAAATTGGATTAATCTAGGTTAAACTAGACAAAGTTTTCTTCTTGGAAGTTGTAGTTTATCCTCTTATCTTTCCAACGGTATAAAGTATGAAATTTTTTGATAACTGAGTTGAGAGATATGATTATTATAAGTGGTGATGTTGCATGGGATGTATACACAGGACAACTATGGTAAATGATGAGAATTTGTGGTTTTGATGAATCAAATGAGTAGAGATTAGAGGATTTAATGAAACAAGGTTGGTGGTTTAACTGATATGAAGTGATATTGCACTAAGAGAGGTGAATTTGTGAAGATTATGAATGAAAGTAATGTTAGAATGGATGTAGGAACTATTAGAGAGGCTTTAGAGGGGCATGGGTATCCCCTATGTCCATTAGACAAACTTTAGGTCTGTTAAATGGACCTTCTCGGGTCTGTGAGGACCTCCAGCATCACCCATGTCTGTTAAACAGACCTTCTCGGGTTTGGAATGGCCTCCAGATAACGGGCATTACACTATACACTTTCGAAAATCTACAATTTTGACCCTGTAAATTGTAGAATCTCTCTTTAAGTTCTTCATAAAAGTTGTAGATCTCAAAGTCCTCTTTTAAACCGTCCTAAAACGACCTTAATTCAACATCTATATTGAAAGTCATGGCAATTGCGCCAAGACAGGTACAATATGATTGAGGACATCAACATGTTTGGTTCTTTTGGCCATAACTTCATCATCTGACCACCAAATAGGGTGATACTTGAAGCAATAGATTCCTAAGACATTTTTCTATCTCTACATAAAAATTGGTAGTCTTTAGTATTTATTTGAAAAAGATTGATGGAAAGAAAGTGAGGGGTCGGTTGGAAGAGCATTACTGAATTATGAACACACTTTTGACTTTTAAGCATATCTTAAGCTATAGAGCTCCGAATGAGATGGTTCTTATTTCAAAATAAACTAAAGACATAAAGCTAAAATTGTTTTGAAGAAGTCAAATTGTGATTTTGATGATTGGTTGGTGTGGGCACGCCACCCTTGTGGGAATGACTAATGAGGGTTCATTGAAATAACTATACAAGGAAACCCGCTCACGCTTTATGACTCCGGATAATTGGGTTCCGGAAATGGGGTCTAACAATACCTATGGCCTTTTTCAGGTCATTACTTGGGAGTCTTTGGCCATAGCATTTATATGTCACGAAGAGAGTCTTCAATGACACATAGACTAATGAGATCTCTAGGGCAAGAACTAACATCACTTGGAATAGATGTGACATAGTCAGTCTAGTAGGAGTTGACACATAGCCTATACTCTAAAACAAGTGGGGTATAGAATGGTGAAGGGACGAAGTGCATGGTAATTGTCTATATAAAGGTTCATAAGTCGGATAATTAACTATCGAAGAGTTCGTGTGTTAATTCACTTACGTTCTGGTAAATTGGCATCATAAACCCTTCGTGATTTGCTTAGATTGATAGTTAATTCAAATGGCATGAAACCATTCATGATATGCTCAAATTAAGAGTTAATTCAAGTACCCAAAATAACCGAAAACTTAAGGATCACACGTATAAAAGATCGGATAAAATACAAAGTGTGCATGGCTATCATTTTAAGCAAGTCATAATTGTGACAAGTGGTACATAAGTGAGTTCTTCACTTATGTACACACGAAATTAAGCTAAAACACACATAATTGAGAGGAAAAAGTGTCGAGAAGAGTTCTGGAGATTGAGAGGAGTGATCTTAAGGTTTGTTCATGCAATTTTATGCAATTGTTACATGAGTTTAATTGCATGTAACTTGTTTATGATCTAACTCTCAATTGAGCATCTACTTGAATTCGCCTTGTTTGGCGCTCAACCACCCTTACACACTGATTTTTCTTCATCTTTGCGTGTTCTTCCCTGGTTGTTGAAGGTATTTGGTATTTGCTACAATCCAAACAAGTAGAAGATTCAAGAAAGGAGGAGCATTTGCAAAGTACATATGATGTAATTTCATGTTCTTACATTCTGCTTATACATGCACATGGATTTTGGGTTTTTTGGGGATATCGTGGTGTTGAAATTTTGATTCCACTGCTTCCGTTGCATAGCCATGCATGAGATACATGAACCCATGGCTCCCCAACATTATCCTTTATGAATAATTAACTTTTAAGACTTAGCCTTTCCTTGATTGATTATATCCAAATTGATAGCTGATTTTCCTTTGAAAACTTTTCATCGATTTTTGAACTTTAAATGATTTTCATTCACTTAATTGCTTAAAACTTAGGTTATATTGATGAATTTTAAAGAAAAGGTCTGACATGCATTTGATTGTTGGTATATAGTGATTGTTAAATTTTTTTCTTCTCTCATGCTCCATTGTTATAATTTTATATTCTTCCCAAAGTTGCTCGAAGAAGTTCTAAAGTTCAAAACTATTTGTTGCGAGCATATTAATTAAAAAAGAAAAGAGCTTAGAGAGTGAGAAGAATTATTGTTGCGCTAATGAAATTATTATTAAAGGACCTATGTTATGAAGAAACAAATTTCATATAATCTTCTTTATGTGAATTTCCTTCAATATTATTACCCTTTTAATTATCCCTTCCATATCTTTACCTAAGCGGCTAAGCCTCATTCCACCATTGTAGAACTTTAAATTTTTATTTCTAATTTAATTATTAGTAATGGAAATTTGATTTTATTGCAAACTTATAGTTAAGAATCCTCCTGTATAATGATCCAAGAGTTTGTTATTTTTTTACCTTAAACACTTTGAGTATATTTAGCGAATCCTTTGTGAGAGTGTGAAATTTATGCTTTTGATTTCAAAAACATTATCAATGTGATTGCTATTGACATTGGCCTATGAAAGTTTGCTCTAGAATAGTTGAAGTCTAATTATAGGCTAATTTGGTTCATATGATATGATAATTATGGTGTGAACAGACAGGTTAAGGTTAGTAAAGGATGAATGCTTTTAAGTTTAATGATTTAGATTATGATTTGCTTGAGGACAAACAAAAGCTTAAATGTAGAAAAGTTTGATAAATGCTTAATAGACTATGCTTTTAGTCCCATGTTTACTACAATTTGTTTGATTATATAAGATTTTTTATTTTTTGGTATTTATTTTGTTTCTATTGTGTTATTAGGTGTCAATTTCCTTTATGGATCAAAATAAGAAGAATTATGGCAAAATTAAGGAAAAAAAATGAAGAATGAAGTTGTTTTGGAGGGACACACCCGTGTATGTCATATACACGGTTGTGATGATATACACTGGTGTATGAAGGACTATATAAGTCCCTATAAGCATGTACGACTTTGAAGATGTTTTTCCACCTGTATAAAGGTGGACATGACTATGTAACTCTCTGGGAACATGTCTATGTATGATTTCGAAGACTTTTTTAGGGACAAGGTCATATAACCATGTCAAATCCAAAAGCCCTAATTTTTCCATATAAAAGGCAATTATGAAGGCTAATTAGAGGGAGCATTAATTAGAGTTAAAGTTAGACAGTAAAGATAGAGTTTTAAACATACTTTTAAACTTAGGACGATAAAAACATGAAGATTACATTAGAGATATGATAAAGAGCACCCTTCCATCAAAGTTTTAAAGGATTATATTAGACAAAAGGGGATACAAAATGTACTCTCTTCTTTTTAATTCTTCTTCTGAACTTTTAATTATGTTTTCTATAATTATAAATTAAATTTGTTTAGTGGCTAGGTAGGATGAACCTTAAGTTGGCATGGATCTTGTGATTTGATTCTTTATTTAATAAAATTTGATTATTGATTCCTTGCGATTCAATTATATGTTTTAATTCTTAAATTAATAAATTCGAGATATTATTCAGCGTATGATTTCATATAATTGAGATTGAGAGGTCCTTTTGTTATAAATAGATCTACCATAATTAAGATAGTTTGATACAAATCTTCTAGATTATAGTCAAATTTAATAGTAAACTTCATTAATCGATTAATGCAATATTATTTTATCAATAATAAAAATATAGTTACATTTATATTAACAACCAAAAAAGTTTTTATTTTTATTCTAAACATAAAAATCTGATTATTGATTTGTTGTGATTCAATTATGTGTTTTAATTATTAAATTAATATATTTTGGATATTATTTCAATGTATGAATTCATATTATTGAGATTGAGAATTCCTTTTGTATAAATAGTTCTACCATAATTGGGATAGTTGGATATAAATCCTCTAAATTATGGCCAAATTTAAAAGTAAAATTTAGGAATCGATTAATGCAATCTTAGGAGTTTTAACTAGAAAGAGATCTAGTTAATCAATCGAGAATTTGTTGTTAATAGTCTTGAAAAATGAATTGACATAGGATAAGATTTTTCTTGGTCCAATAATCAGTAATTAAATTACATAATAGAGGGTCAATCCTTAAGAAATCTTAGGAAGGTTCACTACCTAGGTACTTGTTATTTGATATTAATTAATATTAGTGTGATATGTGCTTTGTTCATTATTATGTTGAACTTTAGCTTAGTTTTAATTAAACTATCATCTTAATTTGTCGGTTAGATAATAGAAAAGAGGTTATTACTAGTACTTATAATCTATGTATGATCGATAATCAATATTCACTAACATTATACCATAGTTCGATATATTCACTTACTTGTGAGATCTACGTGATAAAGATCATCCAAATCAATAACCTTTTGGAAATATAAGTTGTTTTCAACTATTTCAAAATTATAATTTAATGAAACTTCTCAATCAAATTTGTATGTTAGATAAATTATTTTTTATCAATAAAAATTAAATATTTTATTAAAATAAATAATTTAATAACAATTTTATTTATAACTCTATATATTTTTAAATTATTAAATTAAATTTTATTTAAAATTTTATATATTTGGAACATGGTTAGGTCGGTTATGCTAGGCCCAGGTCCAGGTCCACGAGTCCACGGCCCATCCCATTTGCAGGTGGAAACCTCCCATGCATACGTAAAGACCTAAACCTAGCAGCTATTCCTTATATAAGGTACTACTTTGCCAT
>JANITX010000210.1:1596733-1606909 GCA_027564395.1 Erythroxylum ulei | reverse complement strand
CTGACAGATATAGCAATCTTATAAAGATGTTTTTCTTATTGCCTATTTCATTAATCAAGTCAACGTTAAATGATCAAAACCGAATTGTCTATTAAAAGTGCAGATAATAGGATAAATTGTAAATAAGCTAATAAGAAAGGAACAAACCAGTCGTCCGGAAATTTCACGAAGAGCTTCAGCCCAATGAGAAGTTAAATCTGCCATCATGCTAACATTGTATCCTATATCTCGGAAATATTCAGCTATGGTGATTCCTGCAAACCGCACATCCACACATCAAATTAAGAAACATCAACTTACAATGTCTAAGAATTGACATCACCAGAAAATAATTTCAAGCTACTTTCCTGAGTAGCAAATTAGCAGAAATTCATTCATGCATGCATAAATACATCATGTTAATACAAGCCACCAGAGAATACTACTATTCAAGCCTTTTCTCGGTCCTAGGTTGTATCAACAACCACCATGAACCCACCCACCTATCAGTAAATAAGTTGCAGGGTACTTGTATCACTCAAAAGTAAAGTCCTGTTTGTCATATATTATTTGTTAGCTAACAAAACCTTTCCAAAAAAAGGGTACTTGTATAAATTGAAGCCTCACGAGCAGCCACAGGCATGCTAGAAGTGTTAGCCACAAGTGTTGTGTGCTTCATCACAGATTCTTCACGGCCATCGAACAACGTCATTGTCAATTGTGGAAAATCCATGAGCACCTAGAAAATAGAAAGGTGAGGATAAGTATCAGGAGTGCTGACAAATAATAACAAACCTGAGAGAAGCACAAACCTCAGCCATTTCATTTCCTCGCTCACCACAGCCAACATAAACAACTGTATCAGAATTGGAATGCTGTAAAAGAAAAAGTATAATCCCTTATCAACAAGTCCCAATCATAATGATTCTACTAAACTGATACAAGGAATGACAAGTGTTACCTTTGAAAGAGCTTGACTAATGACTATTTTGCCACATCCAAATGCCCCAAGAATGGCACAAGTTCCACCAAGAACAGAGGGGAAAAGAGCATCAAGAACACGTTGGAACAAATAAAATCACCAGAAACGTCATTTTCTTAGAACAGTGGTCTCTGAAGAGCAAGCCAACACAAATATAAGCTAATGTAAAGTACCTGTCGTGTAAGTATTAGGGTATCAGCAGCAAGTTTTGAAGCAACAGGTCTTGGTGTTCGCACTGGCCACGTCTGCACACAACAAATTTGATATATTGAGGTCCAAAAAACAACTGTAATGCTCCACAAAAACTTAATAGCAACACAATTTTGTCCACACGTGAAGCATGGTGAACTTCTTTTTGACACCCTGAAAGTCAAGCTCCAACACAGTATTCTACAAGTATATAAAAATTCAGCCAGTGATTCATTTGAGTAGAAAGAAGAAAGATAGCTCAAACTTCATAATAGAGACGGGGCCATCATTATTCATCAAACAAAGATTAACAGGAATGTGAATGTGAACTACTGAAAAATTCGATCAAAATGATCTCTCCAAGAATTCAAAATGATCTCTCCAAAATGAATATTGGCCTGGGGGTGCAATATAAGTGATCTTCCCCATGGCATCAGGGTGAAATGCAACATGTTGCTGCATTAAACTGTTGTCAAAGATGCTCTGGAATGATACAAAAGAAATGCAAAAAGTTAGATAACACAAGCTACAAACTCATCTCAACACATAAAGATGATACTTCTTCACAAAGCTTAGCATTGATAAACTTACCGCATACAAGTCTCCGCCAGTCAGAAGATCCCCCTCACCTGTCCCAATCATATAAATTAGAATTAATTCACAACAAAAAGAAAAAGGAAAGGCAAAAACAAAAGTACCTATTTTTTGGCTGAAATTCCCAGAGTGTATCTTTGTTAAGAGCAGGAACAGAGACACCACGAGGAATATAGACATCGCCAGATCATTTTGCAATGGTTTTCAAAAGTCTCTATTTTGATAAAATAGAAAGATAAAACAAGCAAATGATTAAATAATGAAGTGCTACCGGAGAATTACATACTTAACAATCTAAAAGAAAGAAAGAGAAAGTAGTTGAGAAAGATTGATAATTGAAAATATCAAAAAGTATTTCCCACCTGAATACCATCAAATATATTCCCCAATATTTCTGATCCCAACTCCACGGACAAAGGCTGCAAAAGGTACAAAGTTTATAAGCAACAACAATCAAAGCAGCATCGAGAAAGCAGGACAAGGTAATACAATTACCTTATGCATCCAAAGAACATGGTCATTCACCATCAAACCCGCTGACTCCTCCTACACTGATATCAGAAAGATCACAATGATTCTTTGCACTTCAGAAACTTAAGAATTTCACTCATTTAAAAAGGAATAAATAAATAAATGTATAATTTACCTGTTCCACAAACTTCTTTATTCTTCGTGTTCTAATTGTATAAAATGGGCTTAATAGTTCATAAACAAGGAACTTCTTATGACAAGATAAAGAAATAAAAAAAAATTAGCAAAACCTTTAAATGAGATGGGAAGGGGAGAGGAGAAAAGGCCTGAAACAAGCTCATACATAGCAGCACCAGCCATGCCATCTGCAACACGACTCGTCGTGATACCTGCCCAAACCCATAAAATCACGACAAATGCATCAATAAATGTGCAATAGTCCTTAAGTTCTTCTTGGGATAAATCAATTGTCATGCACTGAACTTCCAATTACCAGAAATCAACAGTAAAGAACCAATCATTTACGTTATAATTAAGCCCAAAACCTAACAAGTCATATCATTTCAGCACACTCTGACCATCACTAACCAAAAACTTGATCAATCGACAATTTCACCGCTACCATAATAGTAGATCCCCCTCGGAACCATTTTACTAATCAAATAATCACTCGTAAAGTCTTCACTGATCCCACATACAAAGAAAATAAACAGAAACGGAAACCATCAACGCCAACCCGTAGCAAATAAGATCAAACATAGCTTACAAATCCACTCCAATAGATCCACAATCAAAAGATTCGGCATTTAAACAATTCACCCCACATAAAACCAAAATTACTCAATATAGAAAAACAAAACCGATCAAATGACAAGAATTTCAACATCTCCAGCGAAGAAAACCAAATATTTTAAAATTTTGAAAGAAAAAACGAAAAAGAGAAATGACCTTTCGGACATAACCGTACTCGCTTTCTTTCTCCGAATCTTCGAAGGTTGTGAGTCTAGCCCCGTACACTGACAGCATTTTGAGATACCACAAGAAATCGAGAACTGAGAATGAGATCCAATGTGATGACATTCGATGTAAACCCTAGGGACAGAAAACCAAATTCATAGACCCAAACACACCACAGAGAAGAACAGGAAGAAGCAGAAGAACTGATATAAAAAGCCGATGATCCAATATTTAGAAAATAGATTTTTATTAAAATTAACCTTAATTTTACTATAAATTTTCAATTTTTAAAAATAATTTTTAAGAATTATATATTTAATTGATTTTTTTGAAAGTATATTTAATTGATTTATACTTTGTGAATTTTGTCATTTAGAGTAATTACCACTTAATGTATACTTTTTTTATGGATGCGTTCTAAATGGATTATATCTCCTATTCCGGTTATGGTGTTTCTATCATATCTATTAAATCTTATTCACATTTTATTTAGACCCCAAATAAATATATGTATGAGATTTAATAGAGCAAGATTGGAATAGAGTAACTGAAATAAAAAAATTTAATGTGTTTCTAAATACTATGATTGGTAGTATGGGTAATGGTTCTCATAAATTTTATAATCAGGCTCTAGCCGATTTAAAGTCCAATCAAACTCGAGATTCTATGCCTAAGGTTAAGTTTAATCAAGTTTAGATGATCTGAAACTCAATTAAATTTAAAATAAGCTCAATTTAATAGTTTTTTAATTTAAAAATTAAAAATAACATTGTTTTACTTTTAAAATTTTAAGTTTTAGGTAGGATCGAGTCGGACAATTCAAGTCTAAGTTCAGTCTAAAATCTAAATTTAAAAAAAAAGTTTGAGCTCAATACGAAAATCAAACAACTTCAACTAAATTACAAATCTAGTTAAATTTGGTTGAATTTGACTATTTATGAACAAATTAATTTGAATAAAATTATATATATATATATATGTATGTATGTATGTATATATGTATATGTATATATGTATGTATATGTATATGTATATATGTATGTATATGTGTATGTGTATGTATATATACATACATATATATATGTATTAACGAAACCAAAATGTAGCACCTCACTCTCGTAAGACCCATATCTGACATCCTGAGCGATATCCGAATATGAATCCCACAAGACTGGCATGCTCGAACAGTCATTCGGTCAAATATCAATACAATTGCTTAAAACAATGTACTTGTAAGCAGAAATGATTAATCAAATCGGGCCACTTTTTCTTTTTTAAACATTATCCATTCACAAATACAATCATTACAAACATCAGTATTCAATAGTCATTTGGGCTCATTTCAGATATAGAACAAATTTCTTGTATTCATAATGTTTTAACATTTCAATAACCATTTCCATATACATAAGATAACATTTAAGATTACACTTTCAATACAACATAAAGAAATACATATACAAGCGCATACTGATCCCGACTTGAAACTCTTACTCAAAGCCTTTCTAGAGACCTTTATAAAACCTGAAAAGTCACGTTGCAATTTTGATGAGTTTTGCGAACTTAGTTGAGTAAACTATCATTGATTATTTCATCGGATCACATACACATATCACATATTTCACAGATATTCATTCAGATCATATTTATATTCCAGATATTCACATAACATGGTATCTCATATGATCACACAGTTCACGTAGCTAAGTATAGCAAATAATTCACATCAATTTATCACTCATTTCAGCTTTGTAAATCATTCAAAGAATTTCAGTCTTATAATGCTATATGCATGAGACTCATATTCGTTCTTATTGTTATGACCGAGTGCCTATCACATACTTATACAAATACTGGCCCATAGGGCTCAGTCAAAACAGAATCACGGAGCATAGCTCTACGTGCAAAACATATATCACAGAGCAAAGATCAACGTGGAAGCGCTTCAAACTGGTTACTCAAGTCACAACGCCTTTATCTGAGCATGCATTTTATGAAATGCATCAAATACTGATTATGTTATATCAGACAATCACATATGATGTTCAATCAAAAACTCATAATCATCGGACCTAAATCCAGTATTCAACTTACGATGAGAATTCACATATCATACAGGATTTCACATCAAATCAAAACACTTCCAATATATGCCCAACTATTAAACTCCTCAAACTTCAAGTCTGGAATTCAGAAATAGATCACAAACAGTTCAATAATATTGGAAGTTTAAACAAATCAAATCATATCAATCCTAGGAAATCATCTAGGTTGACTCACCGTACGCTCCATTATGCTATTGCCTAGATGGTCTGGCAATGTCCGACTGGCGTCCAGTGAGGTCCTCTATATCATACAAAACACATTTATAAATATCACACATTTGCACAAATGTATAAGTATTCCTTAATGCACATCTAATTATATGAATTATGCACAATGCATATTCAATGACAATTCCGGGGTATCTTATTGTGATCCTTATCAACAAATCATTCAGATATCAAAGTCCTCATTAATACCATATGTACTTATAATTTGGACCATAAGTAATCAATGTGAAACCAATTACATAACTTTATTGATCACTTCAGATTTGTCTAACAACATACTTACGGGTCAACTTTGCATAATTAATCTAATAAGGTAAATGACAAAATTAAGCAAAACTTCCTTCTAGAAAGTTATTCTCCAATGTCTTAAATTTCTATTTATACCAAAATCATTAAATTTGGTTCAGTATACCAAAAGTTATACTCAATTTACTCTGTACTGTTCTTTGGACTATAACTGTGCTCTGGATTGAACTTTAAGTCAGATTCTGTAATCCTTAGAGACAGAATTAACATTTAATCTTTTAAGAAAATTTGTAGTTTTATGTCTCTAGTTTAATCACAATTAACAATCATCTCGTTATGAGGTCCACAGGTCAAGATATAATCCAATTATCGAAGTATGTTCAGTAAACATCATCCTAGTAATCATACTTTAGCACAATCACATTTCCATCTTAAATTCACCAAACAATCTAGTTCAAAATTTTATTATTTTTGGTGGAGATGTATATCAATGTCTTATGAATCTATTGGTCCAAGAATCAAGTCATTTGGACATGGGGTGAAGAAGTTATAGCAAAAAGAATGACAGATGTTTGGCAAAATTGTTAAATTATCAATTTGTGCTTATTTTGTATTTAATTCTCTTTAAATGTGTTGAAATTATTATTTAAAATTAATGGAATTATCTTATAATTGTTTGTAGATGATTTTCAACACCTTAAAGATGAAATCGAATCAAAAAGATGAAAAGAAATGAAGGAAATCTAAAATTCCAAGTCTAGCAGTAATTCAGTTACTAAGTGCGGGCACGTACAAGGATAAAATTAATTTCCAGATCTGCTTTCAAAATTTGATTCTGATTCTTTTGAGATTCTGATAATCTTTTAAGATCTGATTGATGGAGATTCACAATCTGAACATGTGGGAACGTGATCTGCAAGATAGGATGAAAAAGGAAGGGATCGAAAAGCATTAAAAGGGGAAAATGTGACTGTTCACGTTAGCCTTGGTTTAGAATAGAATTTCAATTTCTACAGTTTGTCTCTTTGTTTGATCTCGCGTTTCTGCACTTTTCCTTCTATAGTTTCGTATTCTTCAATAAAAACCAGGAATGGAGATTCGTTATGTTATTATTTCTTTGATTTCTACTTTCGTTATGAATAGCTAAACTTCTTTTTGTGGTTGAGAGAGGTCATGTTATCAGCTATTATGTATGAGATGTTTCAATAAAGTTTATGTTGTTGATGAATGTTTGAATATGTTCTGCATTACTTTTTCTAATTGAATTGGTTAATTTCTAGGTGCACAATTAGGGATTAATTGGTTCAATAGCTAGATTAATGAAATATGACGTTCAGTTTCGTTAATCACAAGTAACAATTAGAATTTCCTTCTTTACATTAGAGTCGGAAATTCTAAGAAGATATTCATTTGATTAATTGCATGTTGTACATGTATTACCTTGCTCATTGGTTTCTTGATTCTTAAAGCTATTATTCAATCGAACCTACGATCGTATCTAGGCTGTTACGTTGTTTAACAAGAATGCCAAGATACATGTTCCTAGTCATTACACTTAAGAGTAAAACATCCCCTAATGAATGTTTATTAATGGTTGAAATTTTATATCGAGGATTTATTTTAGCATGATAACATCGGTGACCCGAAAACTAAGGTTTTCCCATTAAATTTTTCAGATCCAATTATTTCTTTTAATTTGCGATTTTTCTTATATTTTTCCTTACTTTGCCGTGAATTGAACCCCCCCTCATTTTCGTTACTTTATTTTCATTTTGAATTCGTAACTCCTTTACCGTTAAGATTTTTCGAGGGAATGATATCCACTTACCACTACTATATTGTATTAACGTAAGTGATTTCTTTTAAAATTTGGTTGTAGGCGATAGCAATACCAAAAATCCCTTCAGACAAAACAATTGAAAGTCGCAATCGTGCATATTCACCTGATTTCAGTAGCACAACCGCGACTTTTCCAAAAGCCCCGAAGACTTTTGACATTTTTTTTTAATGCACAACGGTGCTTTTTCCTTTTCCTTCTTCACCGATCCGTTTCTTCATTTCTTCTCTTCTTTTTTTTTTCCAACTTAATCACTTTTAACATATTCATAATGCATTGCTACACTCATTATAACTTCAAGGTAATGCAAAAACAATTATAGACATCAAACATCCAAAAATCCGAGCTCCAAAAATTCTACTTCTCACTACTGTAAATTTTCAAATTCTTAAATTTTCATCCAATACATATTCTTTCATTCATCATAAATTTATCATCTAATCGTCTCCATATCACGACCTCAAGTACATCTTCATTCCTTATTATCAAACTCATCAAAACTCAACCTCTTCTAAAACAGGTAAAACGTATTTCTTCATTCATCTACAGTGATGTCACGGGTGTGAGTTAACTTATCTTGCCCGTGCATCCTCTATATCCAAAATTCATTTGTTTCATTTTTTCCAATCTTCTCATTCCTATATTATTCAGCTCATGCGTAAATCACTAATACCACTTTCATCTCAGTTCCTCTCAGCAAAAATAAGTCAAAAATCCAAGCTTCACGTATGTACAGTACACAGTAAACCTTCTGCGTATTCTATCAGTACAAAAACAGAGCATATGTTTTTATCCATCAACTTTCATAACTCTCTGCATCATTTTCATACTCAAAGACCATTTTAGTTCATTACATAAGCACTCCACAGACTCATGCATGTCAACGGTGCAAACAACCCATGTACGTAATTCACTAAACCAAAACAGACTACATCAATCTTACGTGAATTTTTGCATACCCAAACCAGAATCTATTTCATTCAGTTTTTGAACAATTCCTATTTCAAATCCATCATCAAGTTTAATCATCACCGAAACTGCACTTCTCAAACCCATGCATGCATGTATATATAGTCATCGTTTTTCATAAACCTCTGTATCATTTTTACTTTACTTTAATTCTGCACTTATTCATTTTTACTCTAACAACACCATTTCAGTCCAACTCATGCTTTATCAAAGTACCATTTACAAAATCACAAAGCTTGAAACTCAACTTACTTAAGTTAGCCAAATTCCCAGCAAATTCAGATTTCGGTGAATGGATGTATACTGGGATCTCTCTATGAACTGAAATTCTTGCTTGATGCTTTCAAATGCTAATTTCACAACAGAAACAACTTGGTGTTTTTGGTCTTGGACAAAGCCGAATAAAGAATAACTCAAGCTTTAGAAATGGTTTTACTTAACCTACGTGGCTATTTGCATGTCTTACAAATTGCACTATTCAACGCTGCCACATGTCACTCAAACAAGTATGCCACTTGTCACAATCTGATCAGCCCATGTATCACACTAGAATTGGTCCAAATTTTAATATTTTTCCAAAAATTCACTAAGAATTCCGAAATACCCTAAATAGACCAAAATTGTCAAATCATATTTTTAATTACATTTAATAACTCAATTATACCCGAAAAATGTCATAAATACATGTACAATGATATGATTGTGCAAAAATGTTCATGTCACAATTAACTTATGCATGGTGAGCATTTTCCTAATTTCATAGAAATTTCTAGTAATTCACACATATAGCCTTAACTTGGATAACAGAATGTTACATAAAGGCGCATAGGCCATATATTTCGCGGAACGTCGTTCTAGCCAAGATTCTATATCCTTTTTCAACCTACTTAAGTCCAAACCGTTTGAAACCCTTAGAGGTCCTAACCAAGGATCACTCCAGTCTTAGAAAATATATTTTATTACCTTCATTAATAATAGTTAAGAATATCATTTGTATGCTATTTTTTCAATTTCCAAAATGGTCTGAAGATTTTACAGATTGGAATAGAGATTTGGAAACGAAAAGGATATTGAGATGTGAAAAAACTCTAGTTTTTTTATTATTTCAAAATTTAGTTATTGTGTGTGTGTGTGTGTGTATATATATATATATGAAAATAGCTTCAAGATCCACTTTGTTCTCGGATTCTTTGTCTTCGTCGTAGTTTCCATTCTCAAATTTAATAGATGTTTTTTATTTGATAGTATAGAGATTAAAAAAACGCCATTTTTGCTTATTTTTTCGTTAGTATTTTCATTTTTATTCAAATTGACAAAAAGGAGGTTGAATGGTATTATCTAAGGCTTTATCTCATAGGAATTCTGGAACCCAAGAATTAAAAATAATAAGTTTTTCATTAACTAGAATAGAATAACCACTTAGAATAATAAAATAGATTGTATTTGTCGAGAAGTACAAACTCGTATAGATACGATCCTCATTGTACATCTTGATTAATTGGACTGTTTCTTTATAGATTCCAATATGAAACTTTTGTAAATGCGTTTTCAGGTATTCCTTTATTATTTCATCCAAGCGGAAGAGTTCCTCTAAATCTATGAATTTTTGTACAATACTC
>JANITX010000210.1:1524531-1538237 GCA_027564395.1 Erythroxylum ulei | reverse complement strand
ACAATATATAATACTGAATAATTAATGAAAATGAATTAATTAAGCTGCTCCATCCTGATCAGTCGCTAAGCTGTTTGATTTGGCCTTGAACTTGCCATGAGTGAATCAATTGTACCTCTTGTAGAGACGTGGTCGTATAACAACGAACCAGTTAATCATAGCTTACGGAGTAAATGCATTTTGAGCAAGATAGTCCTCCCTCAAAAGCTTTGTAGTTTCCAGGGTAATCTTATCTTGTTCAACTAAAGCATCCTTTCCTACAAGCTGCAATAACTAAAATAGGATGTTACGTCAAGTATCAAATATGAAGTAGCAAAGAGGGATTGGCTCCCTTTTGCTTAGAGAAAGCCCTTAATTCCTACACCTGCCTGGACAATTTCATTTAGAACATATTCTCTCTGTAGCACTTCATGAGTCTTTGTCCTGATGTTGATAAAATCCTGATCAAATTGCTCATAGAAGGTCTCCAAAGCCTGGCAACAAGTGTAACAATTCCATAAATGCCAGGAGCATTCAGCGCAGAAGGTGGAAGGGGCACATATAATGAATATTTGGAAACCGAAAACAGAAATAAGAAAAATATGCATTATGAGAGAGTAAAACAAGACATACAGAAGTATACTTCGAATATGAAATGAGCCAGTTTACAGAAGGAAAGTGTTTCCTCCGGGCAAGTTTCTTGTCCAGCCCCCAGAAGAGCTACAAAATCAAAATGAGAATATGTTATCATCATATATTAACTTGCCCAATGAAAAGGACTACTCTCTATCATGGTTAAATTACAATTGTACCAGATCATCATGTTTACCATTCATAACATCTTAAAAAATGTTCTATGTTACCTGGACAATGCTAAGGGTAGCAGATGTGAGGATCTGAGAAATCTCCTCCAGGAGGAGAAACAGCACCAACAATGGTAACACTGCCAGTACGCTCTGGCCCACCAAGAAATTTGACCTTCCCAGCTCGTTCATAAAATGAGGCTAAACTTGCTGCCAAATAAGCAGGGTAACCACTATCTGCAGGCATTTCAGCCTCTAATAGAAATTAAGACATAGAATCAACAGTTAGCATAAACTAATTTAAACGTGCAACAACAATAGAAAACTTTTTACACCCAATTCAATAATTGCTCATTCACTTGAGGTAAGAAACTTAATGAAATAAAACAATAGTGTAACATTATATAACATTACTTACACAGTAGCATAACATACAGAGACAAAACCATTGGAACATTTGCACAAAACTAACAAATATACCAAGCTTCTAAACATGTTTTACTTATTGCCTATTTCATTAATCAAGTCAATGTTAAATGATCAAAACAGAACTGTCTATTAAAAGTGCAGATAATAGGATAAATTGTAAATAAGCTACATAATACAGGAGCAAACCAGTCGTTCGGAAATTTTAGGGAGAGCTTCAGCCCAACGAGAAGTTGAATCTGCCATCATGCTAACATCGTATCCCATATCTCGGAAATATTCAGCTATGGTGATTCCTGCAAACCACACATCCACAAATCAGCTTAAGAAACATCAACTTGCAATGTCTAAGAATTGACATCACAGGAAAATAATCTCAAGCTACTTTCCTGAGCAGTAAATTAGCAGAAATTCATTCATGCATGCATAATACATCATGTTAATACATGCCACCAGAGAATACTACTATTCAAGCCTTTCCCCGGTCCTAGGTTATATCAACAACCACCATGAGCCCACCCACCTATCAGTAAATAAGTTGCAGGGTACTTGTAACACTCAAAAGTAAAGTCCTATTTGTCAGATATTATCTGTTAGCTAACAAAACCTTTCCACAAAAAGGGTACCTATATAAGTTGAAGCCTCACGAGCAGCCACAGGCATATTAGAAGTGTTGACCACAAGTGTTGTGCACTTCATCACAGATTCTTCACGGCCATCGGGCAAGGTCATTGTCAATTGTGGAAAATCCATGAGCACCTAGAAAACAGATAGGTGAGGATAAGTATCAGGAGTGCTAACAAATAATAACAAACATGAGAGAAGCAAAAACCTCAGCCATTTCATTTCCTCACTCACCACAGCCAACATAAACAACTATATCAGAATTGGAATACTGCAAAAGAAAAAGTATAATCCGTTATCATTAAGTCCCAATCATAATGATTCTGCTAAACTCGTACAAGGAATGTCAAGTGTCACCTTTGAAAGAGCTTGACTAATGACTGTTTTGCCACATCCAAATGCCCCAGGAATTGCATAAGTTCCACCAAGAACAGAGGGGAAAAGAGCATCAAGAACACGCTGGAACAAACAAAATCACCAGGAACGTCATTTTCTTAGAACAGTGGTCACTGAAGAGCAAGCCAACACAAATATAAGCTAATGTAAAGTACCTGTCCTATAAGTAGTAGGGCCTCAGCAGCAAGTTTTGAAGCAACAGGTCTTGGTGTTCGCACTGGCCAGGTCTGCACACAACAAATTTGATATATTGAGGTCCAGAAAACAACTGTAATGCTCCACAAAAACTTATACCAACACAATTTTGTCACACACCTGAAGCATGGTGAACATCTTTTAGACACCCTGAAAGTCAAGCTCCAACAAAGTATCCTACAAGTATATAAAAATTCAGCCAGTGATTCATTTGAGTAGAAAGAAGAAGGATAGCACAAACTTCATAATAGAGACGGAGCCATCATTATTCATCAAACAAAGATTACCAGGAACGTGAACTATTGAAAAATTCGATCAAAATGATATGTCCAAGAATTCAAACCTTTAATGAATATTGGCCTGGAGGCGCAATATAAGTGATCTTCCCCATGGTATCAAGGGGAAGTGCGACATGGTGTTGCATTAAACTGTTCTCAAAGACAGTCTGGAATGGTACAAAAGAAATGCCAAAAGTTAGATAACACAAACTACAAACTCATCTCAACTCATAAAGATGATAACTTCTTCACAAAGCTTGACATTGATAAACTTACCGCATACAAGTCTCCACCAGTCAAAAGATCTCCCTCACCTGTCCAAATCAAATAAATTAGAATTAATTCACAACACAAAGACAAATGAAAAGCAAAAACAAAAGTACCTATTTTTTTTGGCTGAAATTCCCAGAGTGTATCTTTGTCAAGAGCAGGAATAGAGAGCCCACAAGGAATATAGACATCACCAGATCTTTTTGCAATGATTTTCAGAGGTCTCTATTTTGATAAAACAGAAAGGTAAAACAAGCAAATGATTAAATAATGAAGTGTTAAGGGAGATTTACATATGACCTCAAAAGTAGTTTCAACTTAAAAATCTTTAAAAAAGGAAGAGAAAGTAGTTGAAAAAGATTGATAATTGGAAATATCAAAAAGTATTTCCCACCTGAATACCATCAAAGATATTCTCCAATATTCCTGGTCCCAACTCCACGGACAAAGGCTCCAAAAGTTACAAAGTTTATAAGCAACAATAGTCGAAGCATCATTGAGAAAGCAGGACAAGGTAGTAAAATTACCTTGTGCGTCCGAAGAACAGGGTCATTCACCATCTCCTCATACGCTGATATCAGAAAGATCACAACGATTCTTTGCACTTCAGAAACTTAAGAATTTCACTCATTTAAAAAAGAATAAATAAATAAATGTATAATTTCTCTGT
The DNA here is from genome assembly GCA_027564395.1 of Erythroxylum ulei. NCBI lineage: Eukaryota > Viridiplantae > Streptophyta > Magnoliopsida > Malpighiales > Erythroxylaceae > Erythroxylum > Erythroxylum ulei. The sequence goes on along the minus strand of JANITX010000210.1, from coordinate 1,534,596 downwards.
TCCACAAACTTCTTTATTCTTCGTGTTCTAATTGTATAAAATGGGCTTAACAATTCATAAATAAGTATGACAAGATAAAGAAATAAAAAGCAATTGGCAAAACCTTTAAATGAGATGGAAAGTGGAGAGAAGCAAAGGCCTGAAAGTATTTATAGGGACAAGAAACCTTGAATTGTAGCATAATCGCCTTCCAATCGAATGATTTCACCAATGAGATTGTCGTAGCCAACAGGGACAAGCTCGTACATAGCAGCACCAGCCATGCCATCTGCAACCACGACTGGTCCTGATACCTGCCCAAACACATAAAATCACTAAAAATGCGTCAATAAATGTGCAGTAGTCCTTAAATTTTTCTTGGGATAAATCAACTGCCAAGCACTAAACTTCCAATTTCCAGAAATCAGTAGTAAAGAACCAACTTGGCACTAAACTTCCAATTTCCAGAAATCAGCAGTAAAGAACCAATCATTTACGTTTTAATTAAGCGCAAAACCTAACAAGTCGTATCATTTCATCACACTCTGACCACCACTAACAAAATAAACTTTATCAAACGACAATTTCATCACTACCATTGTAGCAGATCCCCCTGAGAACCATTTTACTAATCAAATAATCACTCGTAAAGTCTTCACTGATCACATATATAAAGAAAATAAACACAAACGGAAACGGAAACCCTCAACGCCAACCCACAGCAAATAAGATCAAACATAGCTTACAAATCCACTCCAACAGATCCACAATCAAAAGATCCGACATTTAAACAATTCACCCCACATAAAACCAAAATTACTCAATATAGAGAAACAAAACCGATCAAATGACATGAATTTCAACATCTCCAACCAAGAAAACCAAATATTTCAAATAATAAATAAGTTGGATCGAATTGAAGAATTCAAATCTAAGTTCAGTCTAATTAAATTTGGTTGAATTTGACTCTTTATAAACAAATTAATTTGAATAAAATTAAATTAAACATAACAAAATATATTTAATCAAATTAAGACTCGAATTTAAACCTTAAGATATGTGATTCCAATTCGATTTATCATCAATCTTATTTATAATCCTAATTTTTTTAACTGTATGTTATTATCTACCCACTATCTTAACATCAAATCAAACAAATAAAAAATACATGGCTTGCAATGTGATTTGTATTTTTTAATCAAATTTTAAAATTTATTTAATTTGCATTAAATTCTTGTTATATTTAACGACTATAATAATTAACATGTATTTTCACATTTTTGCAATTAATTTTTAGGATATATGGGATTTGACATACTATCACATTAGTTTCTTATTTTAAAAATCTATCAAGTATCGCTCGACGTCATTTTTAAAAATTACAGGAGAGTTATTAATAATTTTTAAAAGTCAATAATACATTAATAATATGTCAACCAAGGATGTTACTCTTGGTTGGCCTAATTGGCCTGCTCAATTTTAGCCTGGGTTGAACGAGCAGGCCTCGCCAGGCTTATAACCCATCATTACTTAAAAAAAAAATGACATCTTTTGTTAAAAATAGCATCATTTTTTACTTTTTAAAAATATATATAAGATAAGTCGGGTTGACCCAGCTCACTTGTGCCCAGTCGAGTCATGGACTAGGCCACGAGCCGATCTATCCTAGCCCATCTAGGACTTAGCTCGCCTGACCAGACCCAACTCAACCCATTGATGTTCCTATTTTTAACTACACAAAGGTCTCACAAACTACAAAATGGTATTTTTTGCATTTATAAATAGAATTTTTACAAATAAGAGGGACAGACAATATATAAAATCAAAAATAGAAGTGGTATTTGATAATTTAAAAAATGAAAGACTTATAATGGGATAATTTGTCGAATCTCATTAAAATTCTATGAATTTAACTTCATTTTTATTATATATATTAATAACCAATAACAATAATCAATATTTAAAAAACTCAACCAGCTCGGTGGGTTTAATCTAAAAAACTTTAAATTATATAATTCTTTGATTCGATTTTAACTTTCTATTTGACTTATTTTAGTAATTTTTGTTGTCAAAAATTTATTTATTTATTTATTAATTGGTAATTTTTATAAATTAATAAATTTTTATAAATCAAAATCATTTAATTAATTTTCATTTAACAATTTTTTTTAATTAAACTTTAAATTCTTCAATAAATAAAAACAATTTTCTTTTAATTATATTTCAAATTATTTAATTTTTAGCTGATTTTATAATAATATAATACCAGTTGGACTATTACCGTATCTTTACTTATTCGAGAGGAAATAGGCAATATCTATATTTATAACCACTAAATGGCAATTATTAATATTAACAATATCTGTCGTTTCAATTAAGCAATTACATCACCAATTGTTTGTGAAAAATGCCCCAGCCAGTTCCGCGGAAGTACAGAGAATAGAACTGCCTGCGCTAACTGTAGGATCAATACAACTTACAACTACAGATCATTCACCAGATATGCAAATCTTTTCCTTCTGAGAGTAATCTTCCTCGTTTAGCTCTGAATCAAATGGCTAATGTCAAAAGGGTAAGCTTCATCAGATGATTTAGAGCTGTATAATCTTGAAGCAAACTTTTGATTGGTAGCTTCTGATGGATGAAGAGCATCCCACCAAAAATGGCTGCCTCTGTCAGTACATGGTGTTAGTAGAGGAATGCAAGCTGGTGTTCCTGGAATCACTTCACAACACGAGGCATTTGTGACCTTAAATCCTGAAAACAGAAAGCTTTCAGTAACCATAGAATCTGTTAGAGCTTGGACGAAGAGCAAGGTGTTTTTGTACCAGAGAATAAGCTTGAATATATCTTAAAGGCATCGAGATAGATGAATTTGGCATTGGCTAGAGCTTTGTTGAGCTTATCTACTAAGGGACGAAGTTTGCTGTTAAATATCTGCAGACTTTTGTTAACCTCATCCACATATGAAGATCCATTCGTGCCGGTCGATTTCCGAACGACCACTGGAGCGCAACCTAGAGGGCCGATTCCAATCAGGGCTATCTTCCTTGCTCCATGATCGTGCAGTGTCTAGTTCCAACAAAGAACCATTGACGGTAGTAAGTCATATATAAGTATTAAGGATGGCAAATAACGAAGGATGTGAAGTTAATTACGTTGGAATTATTAAAGGAAATTTGTAAGTTAAAATGTTCAGTAAATTTAATATCTTAAAGTTTTAAGTTAAAGTATAGTATCAAATCTTCTATAAAAGTGAGCTCCTTAGATCTAATAAGTAGTATCAAAGCCAGTAATTCAGTAAGGAACAAGTATAGAGTTGACAGCTAAATTCAGCGGTTGCCTTCTGACGAAGAAGAGCACAGAAATTCTTGGTAAGCCCAAACTAATAGAGTAAAAGGACTTTTAATGACGTTATATACTCAAGCTATTAAAAAAAGGTTTTTCGCTTAAAAGAGAGTTTAAATCTAATGTGGAAGTTTATAATTAAGAAGGAGGTTATTGGGATGGAAGTATAAATAGAAATTTCACATCAAAAGAGATTAAATTTAGAAAGAATTTGACCGGAGTCCCTTAAGTCCGAGTTTGGTCCGAAGCTCACGCCCAGTTTCAAATATATTCTTGATTGAAGTACAAATGGTAACAAGTGTTGAGTATGCATACCCGTAATTGCAGTTCATATTCTTGAATGAGGACCGAGGCATATTGTTCAGGAGTGTATTTTTTGCTTGTAGAGTAAAACTTTGGCTTGAAGTAGTTGTTCACATAATCATTATCACCCATCGCAACAGAATACAAGCACTTGCTCAGGTGATCTTTAGCTGCTGATGAATTTCCACTTGCTAGAACTTCACCAATTCTTGAAACTGTTCTCTGATGATGCTGAAGCTGCGCTTCCATGGCGTATCGAGCACCCTGTAAGATTTTTATTTTCTTGTTCACAACCCAAGAAAGGAAACTATATTCAATTACGTGAACAAGAAGAGTTCAGGTTTTTTTTTTTTTAACCAGGTGTGAGCCTGTTTCTGATCGAATCCCAGAGCTTCCTGAAGCATAATTCACACCAATTAGCATGTCTTTATCATCTTTAACTGCTGCAAATGGCGGAATCGAACTGTTGAATCCCAGTAATTTAGCTGCAAAAACAGGATAAGAACTCTTGTTTGAAACTTGGAAAGACGAGAAAAAAAAGTTTAGTTATGGAGAGAAGAAGAAGAAACCTAAGAAATCAGGTGTGTTGCGGCCATTGGAGAACCTTCCGGTGGCTCCTTTAGGAAAGTCAATACCATAAGGTAGAAAGTTAGATCTGGCGGTCGTCACGAGGCCATTGTTATTGCCATTATCATAATACGAAGCTCCAAAGATGAAGTAGCAAGGTACTTGTGGCTTGCCATAACTTGCAACACAAAAGCTCAGACTTAGCACCAGAACATAACACAACCTAGTCTGCAACGCCATTAACACGAGAAAACAGATAAAGCAAATCACAGGAAATGGTCAGGAAGAGATAATATATAGAGAAAGAAAGACGCAGGAAATGGAGGAGACTCCATTTTTAGGCCTGACTCGAAGTTGGTGCTTTGCATGAGCTATTGTTATCTTTGGTGATCCCACTTGCATGCATCTAACTTGTAGGATCCTAGGTTCTGACCATTTCTTTTCCATAATTAGATTTATTCTTTGTGCATAAAATAACATATACTTGCATTCATATGGGCGATGAAATGTATAGTTGTGCAAGGGGATAGGAAGGAGAAAGAAGTACCCTCTGGTAAGTCAAGTGGTCCTAATGACAAAATCAACCTACTGGGCCAGGCCAGATTAGGCAGCTCGCAATTTGATAAGTCCAATTATATTTGTTTTAAAAATTCTTTCAAATTTAAATATCATTTGAATCAAATTAGTGGCTTTAGAGGTGATAATGAATTAGGTTAGATTCAAATTGTTTATGAGTCAACCTTAACGTGACCTTTTTGTGACTTAAGTCCAACCTGAAGCAATCAGTACCCTCAAGTAGGTTAGGTGGTCCTAATGGGAAAATTAACTCATTTAAGAACATTTCAATTTAAAGGATTAAAGGTTTAAATTGCAATAAGAGAGATTGCAATTCTTGAGTTAATGGCTAGTTAGAATTGAAAATAGATTGAAACTTAAAAACATTATATGAATCAAGTTCGTTATTTTAAAGATGACAATATGTTAAGTCATAATTAGGTTGTTTATGAATCGGACTTGACTTAACATTTTCTTTCCATAATTGAAGTCCGACCCAAATTAGGTAAGAATAACCCTAAAACAACCGAAACCAAGTAATGCCATTTTGTCATAGTTGACCAAAGCAATATCGTTTTAATCAATGAGTTAAATTAATGTGATTTTGATACAACCATCTCAAATTGGTATAAACTAAATTGATGTAGTTCTGCATCCTTAAATTATACTTAAAACTATATTTGATTTGCTTTTTTTTGTCGTTGTAACTTTAAATTGTTAATTTATTAAATCATTTATTTTTAAAAACACAATTTAACAAAAAAAAAAGAAGAAGCAATGTATGAAAGTTTAATTAATACTCAATCTAATCAAATTTAGACATTTAAAATGAAATTTTAATTTAATTAAGTTCAAACTTTTAAAATTATTATGAAATCTTAACAAATTCAAGTTTAATTCCACTTTCTGAACACATTATCAATTATAAGTTTGACTTAAACCTATAAATTAAATTTAAGTTTTCTTTTTGAATACGACTCTACTCATTATTATCCTATTCTCAAAAGTTGCTTTCTAGGAAACAAAACAAAAGAATCGAACTTTATGCGAAATCCTTTCTCAAGAACAATGAATGCAGTGAGTTCTTGTGGTTCATGTTACCAATATGCTTCTGTACACTAAAAGCCAATCAACTAGTAATTTTGTTTAGTTCAAATCCCTAACCATAAAAAGTGTAGAGTGAAAGAGAAGTAAAGTTATTAGAAAAAAGGAATCTTCATTTTCTCAAAATTGCCATTACAACCCAAGACATGAAAATGATCTTGTCTTCTCACGTTTTATCCTTTCCTCGATGGAATTTGCTGTTCATTTGCCTCAATCATTTCATTTGCCTCAATCATTTCATATATTGGTCAATATTGACTTATACAAAAGGATTGTGTTACGGGTGACAATAGGGTCCGATTTGATCACCTAAGGACCAGTTATCCAAAGCAAAATAACGATATTTTTTTACTAAAACTGACATTGTTTTGTACCGTTAATTTTTCAAAAAGAATTGTTCAGACAAAGTCGAGCAACCAATGGCCCTATCAAGCTCCGACATGGGCTAGATTAACTATGGGCAGATCAAGTCGAGCCGACTCTGGCCCTATCAGGCTCAAGTTAGAGCTAGACTTAGACTTGACCTGACCATCATGGGGGAGGCTGGCTTGTTGCCATCTCACATGTGTTTTTGTGAAGCAATAATTTTTTTTGTTATAAAAAAGATCTAATTGCTTTGGCCATGAATTGGATGCCAACTATGAGATGAATATTATGTTCTAATTTATTCAAAACTCTTAATTTAAGGATTATTACAAATATTTTAAAAGATAGTGATAGTAAATGTTTTACATATACATATTTCAACTTTGAAGTTTGAAGTTTCACAACATCTTTTTTTAAAATTAATTTGAATATCCAAATAATTTAAATACGTCAATCAACACAAGTTTGATGATATCTTTTCCAAAATTTTAAATCAATTTAGGTTAAAATAAAAATTTTATTTCAATAATTATTCAATAAATTATGTTAATTTAAAAATATATATAATTTAAAGAATTTTAAAATATTTATTTAAAAAATAATATGAACATATTGCAAATTAAATATTTAATTTTGTATTATAATATATAATTATAAAATAAAACATATTTTGAATAAATAAATATTAATCTATAAAACAATTTTTCATATTTCTCTTATATAATTTTAAATTAAAGGAATTCCAAAATTGAGCAATTATAATCTGAACTTCAAAAAGTGTAATAAAATGCTTAAATTTTTAAAAATGTCAACTTTAGCTCAACGTTAGTGCCTCCGTTAAGTTTGCTCACATAACTTACCATGTGTTACAGAAACACCAACTATTAATATACATCAGCCAAAATTAACACAACAAATGAGGATTAATGAAACGACATCGTAGTTTAAAAATGACCTAAATCAGATTAAGCAGCCTTGATGACCTCATGCTTTGATTTTAGTTTTTTTTTTCTCTCTTATCAGTTTGTTCTTCTGATGCACTCAACATGAGGACATCAAGGCTGCATAATATGAAAATCAAAAAGTGAGAGTGTCAAGAGAATAAACTGAAAATGAATAACTTACTGATGCAATATGTTGCAATGCGAAAGTAATTTGGGCGTCAAAAAAACAAACTGAAAATGAAGGGTTGAGGCTGTGTAAACCGATTTAGGGATTCTATTTTTAACAACGACGTTGTTTCATTAATATTTATTTATTGTGTTAATTTTTGTTAAAGCGTATTAATAGTTAGGATTTCTAAAACACGTGGTAAATCACATCAATAAATTTAACGGAAACATTAATGTCAGGCTAAAATTGAAAAAAATTGAAAGTTTGAGCATTTGATTATCACTTTTTAAAGTTTGGACTATAATTGAAAAATTGAGTAAATTTTAGATTTTTTGTAATGAACCTAAAATTAATAAAATATGACGAAATTATCATTAATATTTAAGAATAAATGTTATTAAATTAAAAGTAATTATTTTCTAGCTTTTATTTAGCACTCTATAAAAATGACAATTATTGGTCCATTGGTCTAAATTTAATTGTTTTTAATGGACCGACCTAAGTTCAAACTGATTTAGACCTAATTATTTTAAACAAAACAATATAGTTTTACATAGAAGAGATGAGCCTCACATAGGCTTGGGTGATTCAATCAAAAAATAAATTGTTATATATTTTCAATTAAAAAAATTATATTAAAAAACTTAGAGAGAATTAGTTCATTGTCACCCCTAATACTATATTACTACTAGTGATAAAAATATGATCATTTCGATATTAAAATATAAAAAAAAAATTAGAAAAATGGAAACTATAAAAAAAGTTAAATTTTTATGATTAGAACCAAATAAATAATCCTCGCTAAAAGCATCCAAGGTTCTAATGATGATAAGTTGTATAAATAGGCCTCACTAGAAGCATCCAAAGCTTGGGAACATTTATGTGATGATAAGTTGTAGTATAAAATACGAAAAGGACGCATTGGGGATTGGAAAGTCAAAATAGCGTTGAGTCAAACTCAGCTTTAGCATGCACAAGGCGCGGAAACCCAACTCTGTGTTTTGCGCGGCAGTTTTAGTCTGTGTAAAATGACCAAATAGCCACCTAAAGCATTTTATCTCTAAAACTAAAACGAGTAAATGGCAATATAATTATGTTCTTTAAGCAAAAAATTTTAACTATTTTTAAAATAAATTTAACATAAATTAAATTAATTACTCAAGATTGAAGGTATTTATATATTTTTCATTAGGAAAATGTTAAATTATTAAAATAAAAGATAATGTAAAGCCTTTTTTAATTATTTTTAAAAATAAAATTAAGTATATAATATAATTTTATTCTCTCCATTTTATAATTATATAAACTTATTTGAAATCATTACTCATTGTTTTGTAATTTAATTTTTAGACTTTACCGAATCAATTAGTTAATCCAAACTTAACCTGTTGACTTTGATTTTCAGAGGGAGATACTAGCTCGGGCTTAGTTGTTATCCCTAATTTTGCATCTCATTATGTTATATAATAAAAATTGTTTAAACAATTAGAAAATTTCACAAATTGAAATAGAGAAATTAGATATAAAGAACTAAATTAGGTTGCCTCTTAGTGGGTGGTCTAATTGGTGGAGTGGAAGGTACGAGGTCAAAAAGTCATGTATTTAAATTTTCTTATTTACGCTATCTCGATCGAGTCTATTGTATAAAGCTGACATAATGTAAAATACCCAATTGACGTGATTTATAAGCTATTATGTCAATACGGAAGCTTATCCAATACGCATCTAAAAGATACCGACTGCCGATTTTTTCGTTTTCAAAATAAATAAAAAATTAAATTAGGTTACAAATTTTATATTTAACAAAATCTTAAATCTTAATCATTAAACCCTAATGTTCTTGTCTGTCTGGTCATTTGGTAATTTGGCTTTTTACAATAAATTTATTTAAATATTTTCCTTGTCTGTTTCTGCATACATTTGTACGTAAAACTCGAAAAAGAAAGTGGGCATTTGAGGTTTCTGACAATATTCTCTGCATGATGTCTCTTCTTCACTGTTCTTACCTCGTATATCGTGCCACTCTCTTAAGTCTTTAAACTAATATATACCCACTTCTTAATCTTTCTTATTAGTAGAAGATCACACAGAAGTAGAAAGGAAATGATGTAATGTAAATGAATCAAGTGTCACTAATGGCGACCCCCCTCAAAAAGATGTATTTTCCGTTTTTTTGTTTATTGGAAAGTGGGAGGAAGACTGTTTTCTTGGGTTTTGGGTTTTATTTATGGGTTCTCTCTCATTTTCAGAAAGAAGAGGAAACGTGAGTGACAGAAGAAGATAGAGAGAGAGAGAGAGCGCGAGGAGGGAGTGGTCTGATCTTTAATTTTTAGCTAAAATAAATCAGAATTGATTATAGCTTTGAAAAGCGAAAATGGGTTTTGTATGTAAGTGGAATTATATCAATTTATTGCTTACATTTAATGGCTTTTTAATGTTTCCAATACTGTTGTCGCTTTTAACTGTGCTAACTTTCTCTTGCTGTCTTCTCTCATGTGCAGGGCGGTGCATTTCTCTTCTTGTCACTTACTGCCATTTCTTTACTAAAGAAAAGAACCCTAGTCTGGTCTCTTTTGGTTTTTAGCTTTACGCGTTCCTAACATTCCTCACAAGTAGCTTCTCTCTCAGATGTGAGTGTTTTGTCTGTGATCACAAGCAAAGATTTGTGCTTTGAGGCTATACATTTGAAAAGAAGAAGTTCCTTTGAGTAGATGGTTTTGAAGGGCGTAG
>JANITX010000210.1:1509086-1520343 GCA_027564395.1 Erythroxylum ulei | reverse complement strand
TCTTCATCAAGTTTGATAGGAGAAAACAGAATCGTGTTTTAAACTTGTTTGGAAATCAAAACCAGATCGCAACCCCTCTTCAATTGATTCAGTCCTCACTTGAGAAGGTTAGACTTTATCGTGTTATTTTGTAGTTCAATTGATTTTGTATATCAAATATAATATGCTGAAGATTGTTACTTTTTGATGCTGTTGGTACCTCCCTTTCAACTTCAATCCATGTAAAAATATGCAGAAGAAGACTAAGTTGAAGGAACTCTGTAAGAAGAGTAGAGCTTGGAAGAAGAAATCTTGGCCGCAAGTGTATGCAGATGTTGAACTGCTGTTTAGCCTAATTGACATTAGGCTCATATCCAGGGTTCTTAAGATGGTGAGAATAACTAAAGAGCAGTTGATTTGGTGTGAAGAAAAGATGAAGAAACTACATTTATCAGATGGGAAGTTGCATAGAGACCCTTCTGCCACCCTGTTCCCCTGTTGATAGCTGCAAAACCAGGAATGTTGGGATTAGATTTATCAGTTCTTGCAGCTGCAGTGAAGCATCCTTTTTTTCCATTTACATAGAACTGGCATGAGGGACTCGGTTCGATTCGCAAGCTTATCGGTGAATGCGGATTATTTATAACATGATCTTTTGCCATTAGGTGGTAAGAAGGATTGGGGAAAAAAAAAGAAGGTATTACTGCAGCTTTTGAATCTCTGTAGTTTGCTGAACATAAATTACTTGATTTGTAGATTGTTTGAAGATTGCTTCTCCCTAGCCAATATCATTTCAAGTTCGTTTTCTGTTTTGCCCCCATTTGTGTTTGACCATGTCTAAACCATATTTCGTTACTTCTAAACCAGTTCATCCAAGCTTTGTGCTAATGTAAAAGTCATCACCACCTGGTCCTTCAGATTTCAACATAATAAGAGAATAAGCATTAGTAATGCAGAGTTAAGCAAGTAAACGAAAAGGAAATGGCCTCAAACCCCAACTTAGTAGTAAGATATAAGGAGAATCATTCCTTTCACAAAAGTTGAAAGCCTTATGAGTTTATCCGATATAAATAGGATTGACAATGTGTCGGCCCAGTATAAAGTATAAACGCGAACACAATGCTTTTTGAACTCAAACTCGAGCTTAATTTTGTGCCCGAACAGGTCCCGAATGCTTTTAGAACTTGAACTTGTGCTTAATTTTGTGCTCGAACAGGTATAAATAATTAAATACCCGAATTTGAATCTGGCAAATTCAAATCTTTTCAATAAAATTAGAATAAAAGACAAGTTTTTTCAATTTGATTGGTTTTTAAAATATATTTTAATAATTTTAATATATTATGTTAACTATACATACACTTTTTTATTATTTTTTGTTAAAATTTTGATAAATTTACCTAATCTAAATAAAAATTGATGAAAAAAGTGTGAATTATATATGAAAATATTAAATTATAATAGTTATTAAGAAATGAATTAGGCCTGTTTTTATTATGATTGTCTCATAAATCAAGATGTCATTTTCTTGTAAGATACCGTCTCCCTCCCAAAAACTGAAAGGGAAACGTATTGCTATGTGAAAAATCGAAAGAACTTCTAATCATAAGGACAATCAATAAATGATGTCAGCTACAGTTTTGTTGCCACGTGTCACCAACCCATTTCCTCAACAACTTTAACTAACACGTGTCTTAGCATGACCTGGCATAGCTCCCATTGTAAGACCAAAAAGCCCATAACTTGGTAGACAAAGATGATGAGTAAATCTGAGAAACTCATGCTTGTTTTGCCTAGTGGCTGTTTGGTCATTGAGTATGATAGATAAACAATGAAGTCATCTGGTTTAAGTAATTGATGAGGAATAAATTAATGGGAAATAATGAATAGATGTGGGATTATAAAGAAATATAAAAGAAAGTCCAAAGCGTGAATCTTTAGCTAACTTGGAGGGTTTTTTTGCAGGTGAGTTTTGTATTTTCCAAAGCAAAACAACCTTCTGTAAGTTCTGTTAGACTTTGTGTGTCCTGAACAGAGCTTTCCAATAACGGTTTTGTTTCAAGCTTGGAGAGCTGTTATCGTCTACCAGGTACAGAGCTTTGCTTGCATATGTGTGTGTCTGCTTTGCGGGTGGACGGGGTTGAATTATGTATGTATGGCTATGATCATTTGAGTTGATTGGTCGCTTTTGGTATTTGTAGAGAGTTTTCATGAGCTTACGGTTTAAGGGCTGCTTTAATTTTCAAGAAATTGGCTTACTTTCTTGTCTTTCTTTAGTTGTGTTGAGACCTGTGGGTGGCTTGAGAGTAAAGGTGAGACTTTTTCGATAAAGATGAGGCCTTTACGTGATAAAAATTGTAATCAGTATCTGTTATAAGGATAGATGATATCAAAATTTATTTTTGAAAGATTTTGCTATGCGAATACTGATTCTGTGTTTCTTTTCTTCTACAAAATAGCGGGTGTAGGTGGGTGGATATGCTTGTTCGGTGTTAACGCAGACACTCATAATGACACGAGCAACTTTGAATGTGGACATGAATAATATATTGCCAAATACTTTGATTTCTGTTCTTGGTCTGGTAAATGTTGATTGAAAGTCCTATTTTGTGGTAAAAAAGAATATGGTTGAAGCTAAATGACTGTCGAAACCTAACCTTTGGATTCTGAGTATCTATTTTCTGTTTGTTGTTGCCGGGATTTTTTATGACTTTTACATTGATGAATGTAGCACTGAATTGACAATGGAATGGCCGCCTTGGAGGAACTGATGCTCTTTTTTCCGTTGAATAGATAATGCTATAAGAGGTTGTTTGACAATTCTTGGTGGGATGGCAACGGAGAGCCCTATGAGATTGACTGAGACTACTGGAGCTAGGAAATGGCCCTTCACTAAGGAGACAACTATGCTGGGATCACCCTTAAGTAACATGACAACAGAAGAATTGAGCTTCCTTTTGAAGGGGGATAGAGTACAAAAATATGATAGAAACACTGGTCCTAATCGAAGCGGTAGTGCTCCACCAAGCATGGAGGGGTCATTTGCTGCTATCGGAAATCTTTTAAGTCAAGGGAGCTTCAACCTGGATTCTAGCCTGGAGAGTCTCAACAGTGTTATTGAAAATTGTGAGTCTGAGGAACAACTGCGATGTGATCCATCATATTTTGCCTACTACTGTTCAAATGTCAACTTGAATCCAAGGCTTCCTCCGCCTCTTATGTCAAGAGAGAATAGACGGCTAGTACGCCACATTGGTGGTTTGGGAAATAATTGGAAATATCCTTCTTCAGATGATAGTGGCAATAAAGTCTTTCAAATTACTCGAGGTTCATTAGCAACTCACAAGGAGGAACCTGAGGATGAAAGTTCACCTGGAGAAGGTTCAGAAACTTACTCAGAGAATGGCAATTTACTTCATTCTAGTGAAAATTCAATCTCTTTGGCAGCTTGCCACAAAAGTGTGGTTGATCTGATACAGGTATATGACTTACTCTTTCAAATACCTGTGAATGGAGTATTTGTAAAATAGGATACTGATAGTTTTATTAGCCTTTTTCCTGTGTTTCCCCTGTGTTCTTGAATGTTCATCTGTTGAGCTAGTTGAGTAGAAGTTGAGAGTTATGTATATGATGGTTGTCCATGTGATGCAAAATGCTTTTGCAGTTTTTTCCTAGCGGAAAAATTCGTGTTCAGTAAAGATGCTCGCTGTAGTACTATGCACAACTTCCTGCATGGTTCTGTTAGGAATCATGTGAGTTTGCCTCACAGCATCAAATCCTGCATGGTTCAATTCTTGGACTATGCATGAATTGTGAGTGTCCACAAAAGTACTATCTTATCTAGTTAAATAGAGGTATTAAAGACTATCAACAACATGACTATACATTGTTGAATCAGAGAATGGTTCACCTCTATGAATGTCGATTCTGTAGAGGTCAATTTGGATTAGACATCAGATTAACCTTGTCCACCTTACTGGAGTGAAGGCAGACTCGTGCTTTATTTTTTCTTGAGATAAGAACAAGCTATTCTTTTCCCATTTGGCATGCAGACCCATAAAGTAATGCAACTTCCCAAAGTCTTTTACAGCAAATTTGGACCAACCGTATGATCAAAGTTTCAATATGTTTTGCAGCATTGCCAGTAATAATTATATCATCCACATAAATGAGGCAGAATAGTTGGATATCTCCTTTGGCAAAAGAAGAACAATATGTTTGTTTTTGAACCTTGAAATTCAAGGGTAATCAAGAATTTGTAAGGCACCGATGCCAAACTCGAGGTGCCTGCTTTAGACCATAGAGGGATTTTAGAGATGACAACGTGATTTGGATATTGTTTGTTGCAATATCCAAAAAGTTGCTCCATATATACTATTTCATCTAGAGTGCCACGTAGAAAGGAATTGGAAACGTTTATCTGTTTAATAGGCCAACCACATACTACAAAAGATGAAACAAGTCTAATGGTTACTGATTTTATAACAGTACTAAATGTATCACTGACTACTGAGATCCAGTCCAGGTTGTTGGTGTATCCCTTTGCAATGAGGCGAGCTTTATAATACTTTGTTGCGTCCTATAATATTTTGAGATAAAGTTCTATGCTTCCATGTTCCATTTTGAATCAAGGCATTGTATTCCTCCTTCATTGCTCGATACCAATTTGAATTTTAATTGCCAAGGAGTAGCAAGTAAGTATTGGTTCAGTGTGAAGTTTGAATTCTTTAGGTTTGCCCAGTTTTGACCAACTGATCTAGGGGTCAGCCTTTTGTGGTTGTTGAGGTGGAGAGGTTATTGGATTGGGATATGTTAACAACTAAGGATGGATACTTTGGGATGAGTAATGTCATTTGTACAGGAGTTGTCGTTTGTGGGTGTTTTGTAGGTGTGTGTGAATTATAGCGGAAGAAGATTGGAGAGGCAACCACAGTAAAAATGGAAGTAATAGGACTAGTTGTTAAATTGATATTGGGTTGCACGACAAGAGATGAACTGAGATGATGACCGTTACATGGTGCAACTGCATTATGGACCGCAAAGGGAAAGACCTGACCAAATAAGACCTGGTGTGAGATGTGAAGTCTATTAGAATCAAGTGTTATATAAAGAGAGTAGAATGGCTGTTAAGCCGTACATTTTTCTGATAAAATAAAGAAGCCCATTGAAGAGGAAGGCATCTTGTTTATTGTATTATATAATATATGCAGCTATGGTCTACATAAAGATAGACACTAATCAAGATATTAAGGTTACAGATACAATAACAACATTGATTCGTAAATGGCCTCTAAAGTCTTGGTTTGATTAGTGGGTAAAGATCTACTTCCCAGTGAATGGCAACTTGAGATACTTTTTTAGAAATTGGTAGTGGAAGTTTTCATTTCCCATTTCTTTTAGTGGAGAGCAGTAACATAACAGTTTTATGATCACTTCATCTCTAACATGGAAGTTCTGAGTTCTCTCATTAAATTTTTTTCCTCCTGGTTCTAAGGCATTAATGTTTCCCACCATCTTGTACTGATGGATTATGTGCAGGAAGACTTCCCTCGGACTCCTTCACCTGTGTATAATCTGTCTCTGTCTCCAAGCCATGGAGCAGAGGAAGCAAATGATCATTATACTCATACTCTTTCATCCAAAGTTTCTTCTATCAGGACATCAAGAGAATTAAAAGCAAGCCCAAGTTCCTCTGATGTTTGTGTTAATACGCATGCCACAGAGGTAAATGCTATGAGGTTAATAACTGAGAATGATCCCTCTACCACAACTTTCCCCAGCTCATCATGTCTCAATGGGACACCAAGCAGAGAGCTGAATAAGACAAACACTTCAGGTACTTGTTTGGAGGTTGATCCTTTGGTAGGAAATTCCATTCAGTGTGGTAATTCGAGGAAGGATCTTAGTATAAAGAAGAAACAAGATGATAAACAATCTTATGGGAGGTTGTCACAGCGTCATGCACATGTACAGCAACAAATTCCTTTTCAGTCTCAAGTAATATCTCAAAGAATGCAAACACCTGTACATACTCCTGTGCTCAACCCTCCTTTATATGCTTCAGCAGCAGCATGTATGACTGCAGGAACTCCATTTTATCCTAACTTTCAGCCTTCTGGTATATACTCGACACACTATGGCATGAGTGGATACGCTCCAGGTCCTCCATTTCTTCCCCCATTTTATGCTGGATATTCTTTTCAAGGAACTGTGCCAATTCCTTTTGGTGCTTCCTCTGGCCTAAAGTTTGATGGTAGGAATGCCCCTAATTCAGCTGGAGAGACAAGTCCACATGCAAGTGGATTGCAACATGTGGGAAAGTTCTATGGGTCTAATGGTGTAATGCCGGAACCTTCTTTTGTGGATCCTCTGCACATGCAATATCTTCAACATCCTTCTGATGAGACATTTGGAAACACAGGTCATCAAAGTCGCTTTGCGTCAAATGGGAATACGAGCATCCAGATTGATGCGTATACCCATCAAAAAGATTCATCTATTGCTGCTTATATGAGTGATCAGAATGTGTTGCATACAACATTTGGAAGTCGAAGTATTCCAAGTCCTGGAAAATTGGGGATCAGCAGCAGCAGTTTGTACAATTTC
Source organism: Erythroxylum ulei (assembly GCA_027564395.1). Taxonomy (NCBI): domain Eukaryota; kingdom Viridiplantae; phylum Streptophyta; class Magnoliopsida; order Malpighiales; family Erythroxylaceae; genus Erythroxylum; species Erythroxylum ulei. The sequence goes on along the minus strand of JANITX010000210.1, from coordinate 1,513,758 downwards.
CCCCCTAGCATTGGTGCCATGACCCAGTTCCCTACCTCATCTCTTCCATATCCTCTATTACCTTCATCTGCAATAGGTAGAATAAATCGTCCAAGCCACCACATTGACATGAGGGTTCCCCAACGTTTAAGTAGGAAAGCAGGAGCCTATTCTGGCAGTCAAGGACAGAGAGGAATGAGCAGCTTTGATGACCCGAAGAGGCATTATTTACTTGAAGAGCTAAAATCAAACAGTGCCCAAAAAATTGAACTTTCTGATATAGCAGAGCGTATAGTTGAATTCAGGCAGTATTCTATACTGACTTTGTGTTGCTTTTTTCTCCATAATGTGTTTGTTATGTCATATGCAGTATAACAATTAATTTTTACTGCGTGTCCAATTCCAGCGTTGACCAGCATGGAAGCCGATTTATTCAGCAAAAGCTGGAACAATGCAAAGTTGAGGAGAAGGTTTCTGTATTTGATGAAGTACTTCCTCATGCTTCAAAGTTAATGACAGACGTATTTGGTAATTATGTTATTCAAAAGGTAACCTCTTGTCAGTTGCCTGCTTTACATTTTTTTTGCTCAATAAGCTGCCTGCTTTAACCCCAATCTTGCTATAAGAATTTGCAATTACATGTTGAGTGCTAAATGATGTTGCTGATTCTTCAACTTCAGTTTTTTGAGCATGGAAGTCCTGAACAGCGAAAGGAGCTTGCAGATAGACTTAGGGGGCAGGTTTTGCCATTGAGTCTGCAGATGTATGGTTGTCGTGTAATACAGAAGGTACTCTAGCTGGCTTAAAGAAATAATTTTGCAAATCTGTTTTTATTTCTTCTATTACATTTTTTTTTTCTTTCCTCTGAATATACGAAATGGTGTACTACATCAAAAACAATAAATTACTTTAAATGATGTTTACTGAATATAATGATAACATTGCACTGACTTTTTGGATAGCTTTAGGCTGTAGTTCGAGGCATTGGAGATCTATCTGGATGATGAGTTGGCTTAATTGTTGCTGTCACTTAATGATTTCTGCACAGGTTATATATGATAATCAGAACTTCAAAATTTTGTTTCTCTAGGCCTTTGAAATGATTGGACTTGATCAGAAGATAAAGCTTGCGCAAGAGCTTGATGGGCATGTGATGAGATGTGTGCATGATCAAAATGGAAATCATGTAATTCAGAAGTGTATAGAGTGTGTTCCTGTAAAGAATATTGATTTTATTATATCTGCTATTCAAGGCCAAGTTGCCACACTTTCCACGCATCCCTATGGTTGTCGTGTTGTTCAGGTATGATTGCATAGCTTGTTGAGTGTACAGCGAGTAGGCATTTTCCTTTATTCTTTACCTAAGTTCTTGTTTTGGTCCATGATAGAGAATCTTGGAGCATTGTTCAGATGAGCTGTATAGTCAGTGTATAGTGGATGAAATCTTAGAATCAGCTTACCTTCTTGCTCAAGACCAGTATGGCAATTATGTTATCCAGGTTCATCATATTTTCTCTCTGCTTTTTGTTTTGTTATTTATTTATGCTGTTTGATCTGTGGCGGTGCATAGTATGTGGAGTCGTCATCTGTATCATCACTTTTGGAACTTTTATGATCCCAGTGCATACAAGATTCAGCAGTTATTTTTGTACTCTAACTTCACTAGCAATTGCTGATATGTGAATTCTGAAGGCAAGCAAAACCTTTTCTGAAAAATGACATAAATCTCTTGAAACAATCATGCACCTGTATCCTTTTCCGAATGAGTGGGTTTCAAGTTCATTTTCTTGTCTGTTTTTCATATTAACTTTATTCAGAGTTTTCCAAAGTCTTAGGTTTCTTTTTCCCTTTTTCTCTTGCAATCTCAAAATCATTATGCTATTTGCAGCATGTGTTGGAGACGGGAAAGCCCCACGCGAGAAACCAAATTATAAGAAAGTTGACTGGGAAAATTGTGCAAATGAGTCAGCATAAATATGCATCGAATGTGGTAGAGAAGTGCTTGGAATATGGTGATACTTCTGAACGAGAACTTTTGATTGAGGAGATCATTGGACAATCCGAGAAAGATGACATCTTGTTGGTAAGTGGAACCGAAGTGATGGCTTGTTATGTAGTATTCCTTGTAATTTTGTAACTTCTATTTTCCTTTGATTTTCTTGAAGTCTGAATTAAATGAAAAGGCATAACTAGTCTGTTTTGCTACTCTGGTAATTCCCTTCTTGTTTATTAGTACTACTCGCTGGTGCCAAATTCATTTTCTGAACAAAAGGTTTCTTCAACATGAAGTTTGTAACAGAACTAGAATTTGAGTTTGTATCTCAATTTAATATCATCTAGTATGCATCAGAATCTTACAGCATAAATGTTAGTTTATCACATGGAAGTTGAACTGCAGGAAATATGGTTTAGTAGAGGTATTCCAAAAAGAAAATTCTGTACAGAATACAGCAGATGGTGAAAATTTCAGATTACATTACGCCTGCTGATTATCTGTTGTTGCCCTTTTATGTGACAGACAATGATGAAGGACCAATTTGCTAATTATGTGGTCCAGAAGATTCTGGAAATAAGCAATGATAGACAACGTGAAATAATACTTGTTCGTATACGCATCCACTTCCATGCTTTGAAGAAATACACTTATGGAAAGCACATTGTTGCGCGTTTTGAGCAACTGTATGGTGAAGGTACTTGAATTCTGTTATACCAACAATTTAGTAGTTCCTGTCTCTGCACACTGTCATGTTTCTGAACTGGAATTTTAAAAGATTGAAGTTTGTCTTTATGCAATAGTGCATAAGCAATCACAATCAGCCTGCATCTTACAGTGACTCTTTAGATAGCTTTACGGTTTTAGTTTTACGAAAAGATCATTCTGCGCTCAATGCACTTATACTGACTATGATTGTAATCCAGATTGCCAAAGCTTGGAATCGTGAATTGCTGAAGATGATAAGGCTGGCACAATATCCTGCTCGACTGATGTAAGAACATCACTAAGGAGGAGTCTCGGCAAGTTAGTTAATAGGATATACTGAATACATAATCTGCTAAGAATGCTCCTGAGTGCCAATTAGTTCCTGAGGTTACAAAATCCGTACAGACACTAGCTAGTTTTATGTACATCTTGTATGTAAGAAGTTATGAATGGTTATGCAAATTCTATGGGTGTATAGAAAGAAACAAAGGAGATTAGCTTCAGGTGATTATATGGTCATTTTTCATGAATCTTAAAGCTGTTTCTTTTCATCTGTTTCCCTTCTAAAATATGCATATTTGCTTGTGTCTGAACATGCTCCACAATGGCCCTTTTTGTTCTGGAAAAGGAAAATAAGACTTTGAACATTTTTTGTGATCTGAGATTATGAAGAAGCTGATAAATGTAATCCTTTTTCCTAAGATATATGAGTGATTGAAGATCCGTTGTTTTCTCTTTAATACAGTCAATGGTTACATTATCTTGTAGGAAAATGACAGTGGCAATGCTATGTAACAGGATACACCTTGCCAATCACCTTAATGCAGAGAAGTAGATATTATCTTAATTAATTGCGAATGGTTAATTAATTTATTTAATAATTAACGTATAATTCCAAAAAAAACTTCATAGTTTCTGATTCCTTATAAACCAATCGTAAAAAATCATTCCCCTATAATAGAAAAATAACATAAAATGCACAGAGAAAAGTAGAAAACCATTCACCAATGAACAAAAACTTTTTTTTTTAAATCCCTCTTCTAAAGTTTTTCTTCTGGTCTTTGGACAGAGCTATTCACACAGACATGAAGAAGAAGATTAAAAAAAAGGGTATTGTTGAGAGAGAGGATGAAACAAAGGGTATTGTTGAGCTATAACAATCTCAGCTTTAGGATCTTTTAAGTTATTTGAGGTTTTCTGTGTTTGGTTTTGAAGGGGTATTGGAAACATTGATAAAATCTAATCTTTCTGGTTTTGATATTGAAGTTTGGGAAGAAGATTGGAATTGCTGCTTATCATCGGTCTTTTGCTACATGGGAGAATGAGAATTTTATTTGGTTGAATCAAAGTTACAAGCTTTGGAAGCTAGAACCTTAATTTTTGTTAGACGTGATTGTTCTGTGTAGATTGATGTTCCATTTTACTCAAAAGGACATCAGACAATAGAGCTGTTGTTCCTTTTCCTTGACCCTGAGAAAAGCATACATATCAGTTAAAGACAACAGTAGTTCCTAACAAAACATTGAGCAAGGACCAAGATTTCCTGAGCTCCAAGTACGGCATGCCTGTAAGCTAACTAAACTCATCTTCATATAGATAGGCTTCTGACAAGTGCCACTTTGTTCACAACTACCCGCAATTCTACTTGTTTGGCCACTTGGGAAGGGAGCATGATCAAATGAGCAACATACGCTGTAAAAGGTCTGGTTATGAACTAACAAAATTTCTCATTGATGATAAACAAACCTCTTGTGTGCATGTTAGAAATTGACACTTGACAATTTTCTGGCAAAAAACTGTAATGGGCATGCGAAAAAAATGATAGCCCAAGCTAATAACCTGCGGCCCTGGAAAATGGAAACCAGTGCAGAAAATAGCAGCTTCTACCTTGGATCTTCCATACAGCAAACAGCAAGTTTGCAAGGACCCTTCTGTATTATGAATAGAAGCTGAAAATTCTAAGCTCAAAACAGGAGTTATGGTAGCGGTTAC
>JANITX010000210.1:1479273-1503499 GCA_027564395.1 Erythroxylum ulei | reverse complement strand
CATTTTATGACATATAGGCTAGCTTAGGTCCATTTCATTCGGTTCCGATAGAGAGACGACCCGAGGTTGCATCCTATACTGCAATCCTTGGTATAAATTATTTTTGACCGGTTTTCAAGGATCGATCCTAGATCGAACGATGAGCCGCGATCAATAGGATACGAATACTAATTAACGGTTGAGATGAATGCAATATAATCCAATAGATGGGAAGAGATAGAGTTAGATTATGTGCAGAGATTCCTTATCTTGTCTTGGCTATTATGTGGACAGGATACGAATACTAATTAACGGTTGAGATGAATGCAATCTAATCCAACGGATGGGAAGAGATAGAGTTAGATTTTGCGCAGAGATTCCTTATCTTGTCTTGGATATTGTGTTGATAGGGTATGAATACTAATTAACGGTTGAGATGAATGCAATCTAATCCAACGAATGGGAAGAGATAGAGTTAGATTTTTTTTGCAGAGCTTCCTTATCTTATCTTAAATTATTTACTATATAAGGGAACGAATCACTAGCAGATTGTTCATTGAACCCTTCACCATATTTGTCTACAACCATGAGTACTAATGTTAGTTCTTCTCATATATCATCCTTATTATCGGAGGATGAATTGGATCTCACTTCTGCAATATTAGCACAAGACAAAGTATTACTATCTGCATACACCAATAACAACCTTGCAATGGATTACTATATGAACAACATAGTGAACCAACCAAAGTACAAAGGCTCAATCTTCGATCATAGAGTAATTTATCGTGATCGTGTTGTAGCAGGTCAAAGACTATGGGATAATTATTTTGCAAAAAATCCAAGATATAATGCAGCAATGTTTTGCAAGCAATTTCGAATGAGTCAGAATTTATTCCTATGACTTATTGATGCTGTTAAAGGTCATGATGTTTACTTTACACAACGGAGAGATGGATGTGGTAAACTAGGATTGTCTAGTTTACAAAAAATAACAACATTTCAAATGTTGGCGTATGGTGTATCAACTGATTCAACTGATGAATACATTAAAATTGGAGAATCAACTGCAATTGAAAGTACGAAAAGGTTTTGTCAAGCCATTGTGAAGGTCTTTGGACAGATTTATCTAAGAGCACCGAATGCTAAAGATGTTGTAAGACTACTTCAAATTAACGAAGAACGAGGTTTTCCAGGGATGCTAGGGAGCTTAGATTGCATACACTGGACATGGAAAAATTGTCCAACGGCTTGGGCAAGACAATATAGTGGGCGTAGTGGATTCCCAACTATTATTCTTGAAGTTGTAGCTGATTATTATTTGTGGATATGGAATGCACATTTTGGTTTGGCAGGGTCAAATAATAACATTAATGTATTAGAGGCATCTCTCGCAAACCTTGCCAAAGGTATAACACCTTCTGTTCATTGTGTTATTCAAGGAAAAGTGTATGATACTGGATATTATTTAGTTGATATAGTATTTATCCAAAATGGTCTACCTTGGTACAAACCATTCATGTTCCCCAAGACCCAAAAAAGAAGTTATTCGCGAAGATGCAAGAAGCATGTAGGAAGGATGTCGAGCGTGCATTTGGAGTTCTCCAGTCAAGATTTTCAATTATCAAGGGACTGGCAAGTTTTTAGGAAAAACCCGTATTACATGATATTATGACAGCATTCATTATAATGCACAATATGATCATTGAGGACAAGCGTGATACTCAAGTGGCCATACAAGATTGGAGCGAAATGCTAGCCCCTGAAATTAATATCAATAGAGACAATACAATTATATTTCAAGAATTCCTTGCTAGACATAAGCAAATTAGAGATAAAGAAGCTTATTATAAACTTCGTAATGTACTGATTGAACATCTGTGGGAACGATATGGAAATTCAAATGATTAGAGGTTAAATGAGAAATTTTAATCAGTTTATATTTGTGTATGTTATTAATTTGTTGTTGCAATAATATTAAATATATTTTGTAAATAATATTAATTTAATAAAAAGTATATATTAATTAATTAGAATAATGATTTTTATTTTTTTAATAAATAAATAAAAATTATTGTATAAATATAAATTAATTTAATTAATAACTAATTTATTGTGATTATATAAATATAAATTAGTTTAGTTAATAAATAATTTAGATATATTTTTAAAAAAAATTTGGTATATAATGAATGGAATAACAAAAAATTTGATGTAAAAAGATTTTAGGAATATTCCATTTCATACCAACTGAATCGGTGAGAACCCTCCACTTCGTCTCCCACTTTGGAAATCAAAGCGGTTTAAACTTGAGGACCGACGAGTCACGACAACCAGAAAATCGGTCGTCGACGATGATATTCCGGCGGGGGGAAGCGATGTGGAAAAGCATGCTTAGACATTACTCTAGAGTCGCACCGCCGCCACCAGCTGAAGTGAAACCGGTGATTAAAGTCTCCAACAATGTGGCGCGGTTGGTGTCTCGGAGAGAGGACCCCAAACCTCGGCAACTTCTTTCTCTTCCGCCGTTCCCTGGAAATCCTTTGCCGACGAAGAGCGCCGGCGGTGGACGGGTGACTGCTATCAGCTGGGTTAAGTATTACTTCGACGAACTCTCCGACCGTGTGATACAATCCCACTTTAACAAAGGGCGTGTGAGTATATGATGCTCTTTACCTCTTTGTTTTCGTGGTCTTCTTGCCAAAAAGTTCGCTTCTTTGAATCTCTTATGGTTTGAAACTAATTTCTGTGCTGTGGGTACAAAGGGGTTGGTGTAAGAAGGGCTTGCACGCTTTCTGGTGAATACAAATTTTACTCTTGCGGACCAGATAATGGTACCCTTTTGTTGGAATTAGCAAAAACAGCATCTTGATGGAGTTCTTTTGTTCTTTCAGGTTTATATGGACCGCACAAATTCAAGTAACTATAAAGAAAAAGTGGGACAAACAGAACAGATGATGAAGGTGTGCTTGCTAATGCACTCAAGTATCGATATATCCTCTTTAGCAGAAAATCTGCATTTTTATGCAGTTGTGGTTTCTTGTAGAGTTAATACTTTGACACAGCTTGCCTGCAGATTAAACCTAGTCATGTCATGGAAGAAGGGAATAGAATTTATATGCCAGTGTCAGTTGCTGAGATGAGGATTTCCAAGAGATTTGAGACCATACCAAGTGGAACTTTGTATCCAAATGCAGACGAGATAGCTTATATGCAAAGGCTTGTCAAGTACAAGGCACGTCAAAATTTGAGTCCTGTTTTCTGCCTTTTCAATTATTTATTTTTCTGTTCTTAGATGTCAACTGTTTGTTCTTCGTTATCTTCCGCATGTGATCTCGTGTTATCTTCATGGTTGGTAATTTATAAAGTAGATGATTAATTCTGAATGATTTGGGCGTCTGTATTACTGCAATTTATGGTAGTGTTAAGTATTGATGTTTCAAATTCCAGGATTCCGCTATACTTGTGCTAAACAAGCCTCCAAGAGTGCCAGTTAAGGTAAGAGCTTGTTATTAATTTGCTGTATCTGATTGTTACCTTATAATCTATAGGGTGTTGAACATTTTCCATTTTGAAATTGGCTTTAGGGGAATCTTCCAATTCACAATAGCATGGATGCATTGGCAGCTGCAGCTTTGTCTTATGATTACAATGAAGGTCCTAAGTTGGTAAGCTTATAGTTTAATACCTTTAAAAAAATCTGTGTGTAACCCGATGTGTATATTCTGGAATGCTAAACAGGGAGAGCCTCTCATTTCTCCCACCCCATTGGTCCTACACCAGGGGATTCTGAGCCTGCCCAAGTGACAAAACCAAGATCAGCCCCAACCTTCAGTCTAAAGCTCTGATTCTAGTTAGTAAATTTTACACATTTAGTAATTCATTTTTTGAATTACATTTGTGTAGAGAAGGTGAAATTAAAATGAGTTGCGTTGCCTATAAATCCCTTGCACATGTTGGCATAATAGGGCTCTTGTTTATTTGGGGTTCTATTTTTGCTTCTTTTATTTATTTATTTATTTTTTGGTTATCATACAAACTGCTGTTTGGTAGGACTTAGGAGCTGAGGTTAGCTCTTTCATTACCCTGAATTACCTCTGCTAGCAACTTGCACTCATGGGGAGCTTTAGTGATAGTTAATTTTTTTTCCTAACCATAAACCTTGACATCTATATGTCCATCTGCCTTACTCTGAACATATATATCCTTGTTAATGTCTTATTGAAAATATATGTCTTTGCATGTCAATTGTCTTTGTCAGGTGCATCGTCTTGATAGAGAGAGCAGTGGCCTTCTCTTGATGGGACGAACAAAAGAAAGTGTAGCTCAACTTCAGTGGTTATTTGATGATCCTAATAGAGCAAAATCTTGGTCTAAGGTATTTGTTCTTACTGGTTAAGCTTTTAACTTGTTAGTTAATAGAGCTCTTATGACAAAGTAGGATAATCACTTGGCATTTATAGCTCTTAATTTGAATCCACAGTTGGCTTTCTTCAATTTCAGAGTTGGAATGCTGCCTGTGATGCAACATATCAGAAGTATTGGGCGTTGGTTATAGGCTCTCCCAAGGAAAAGGAAGGCTTAATTGAAGCTCCCCTCTCAAAGGTTCATTCTCTTTATCTGCATGCATTAGCATGTGTATATGCAAGCAAAGATTTTTACAGTTAGGGACATATTAAAGCTTAACAATGGACTCCTGTGTCTGTAACTACCGGCTTCAGGTAATCCTCGATGATGGTAAGACAGAGAGAGTTATCTTGGCACAGCAGTCGGGTTTTGAAGCATCTCAAGATGCTGTAACTGAATATCGGGTTTTGGGACCTATGATAAATGGATGTTCATGGATTGAACTGTGTCCACTTACTAGCCGGAAACATCAGGTACTACTACGGTGCGTTGTTTTAAGAGTATGATGAAGCGAATAATGGTCTTTCTATGATTTAAAGTAAAAGAATATGTTTTATGTTATGCTATGAGTTTGAATTAGTGTTGCTTTTGGACCATCCTCTAATCCGATAATCCGATCTCTTGGATCTTCATACAGCTTCGAGTCCATTGTGCAGAAGCACTTGGAACTCCAATTGTAGGCGACTACAAATACGGATGGTTTGTGCACCGGAGATGGAAGCAAATGCCAAAAGTGAATATCGAGCCAATGTCGGGGCAACCATACAAGTTGAGGAGGCCGGAAGGTCTAGCTGTTCAGAAGGGCAGTGTCTTATCAAAGGTTCCCTTGCTGCATCTTCATTGCAGGGAGCTCGTACTTCCAAACATTGCCAAGTTCATTCGAATCTTTGAAAAGAAAACCGAAGACCTGCATCCTGCACACTGCGCAAAACCGGATCTCCTTCGCTTTGCAGCGCCAATGCCTTCCCACATGAGAATTAGTTGGAACCTTATGTCTTCCTATTTGATATAAAGATGTTACTTTGCTGGTGTACCTTTGAATACTTCTCTCGTTCTATACATGTTCAAGTGAGTGATGTATAATATCTCGATGAGTGCAGTAATGTATATGTCACCCTACTTAGTCCTTCAAATGTTTTAAAATTAGGCTCTAACTATTGGTTTTTCTAAAAATTATGTTATGCCCTTCCCATTATTTCATTATTATTCTTTATTGATAAAAATGAAGTAAACTCTTTCATAATTATAGAAGGTTGAGCCATGGATAGAAAGCTTTAATTAATAATGGTAATGAGTTGAGTTTGACCCTTGTTATTGGAACCCAAGCTCGATTCGAGGCCCGATTGGACCTAAGATAGCGGGTTTGGGACTGAGCTCAATTTGACCAGTCCCGAATTTTTTTAAAATTGAAAATAAAAAAAAAACATCGTTTTATTTATAAAAATTGGGCTTGCATAGTTTGAGCTCGACTTGAGACTCGATTTTTTTTAAATCCCAAAATTATTTGTCATCTCTTGCTTTAATAAATGATTGAATTGTATTTAATTAACAAATAATAAAATTATAACACGCCTTTTAAAAATAATTTCACCTTACTAATTTAATTACAAAAACTAAAATAATTAAAAATTAATATTTGTATGATTGAAACTTATATTTATAATAATAGTTTTATTTAGATTTAATATATTTTTATGAGTGAAATTGTTTTTTTTTTGCAATTTTTAACTTTTTTGTAAATTTTAATATTGTCTTATAAATCATTATTTAATGTAGTTAAACTTTCTTTATATAGTAACTTAAGGTTAATCTGCCTCAAATTTAATGTTCTCTAATTTTACATATAATAGTGATTTGAGCTTAATTTAAATACAAATTTTTTATTTTTTAAATTTAAAAATGTCCCTTTATTTAGTTATTCCTTTGTGACCATAAGATCACATATTCACAAAGATAAATTTGCTTATAATATAACCCTCTCTAAATCTTTGCAAAGTGAGAAGTCTTGTGTACTGCAAAGTGAGAAGTCTTATGTACCGACTTTATTTAGTTGAATTTTAATTAAGGATGCTTTTTTTTACTCTAATTTTTTTATGTTAGTAAAAAAATCTATGTATTTTGATTTTTATTTACTTTAAATTTAATTTTTTAAGAATAAAATATTTTAATTCTATAATATTTAATAAATATAATTTAAATTTAAAATATCTTGAAATAAATTAAACTAAATTTAGCTTTATTAATTTAAAATTTTAACTTATAGAAATATATATATATATACACACTAAAATTGCTTCTGGGACAATTGCTCTTTGATATTGGAAATTCAAGAACAGTCAATACAGCTACTCTAATCTATGGTTCAAACTCTCATCTTCTTCAAAAACCCTAGCAAATTGATTCCTAATTGTTTCTAATCAGAAACCCTAGGTAGAAAAAGGAAGGATCTTTGGTCCCTTTTGCGAGTCATTTGATTCTTTCTGATCATGCGGAAGAAGATTGTATCGAGGAGAGAGTTGTTGGATAGATGGAGAGGCATCGAAGAGGAAGAAGAAGAGGACGAGGGAAATGACGTCGTTAAGGCCCAGCGTGTTCAGAAAATCAAGGAAGAATGGTCTCTTCCTTCTGTTAAAAACGATAAAAAATGATGTATTTGTGTACTGTTAATGCTGAATGATTTCGGGACTTGCAGAAAACCTGTAAAGTAAATGGACTTTTGGTTTTATTTCTGTTTGCTTTGGGAAATATTTGGGACTTACTTGGTTTGATGTTGATGATATGGAACTCATTTGAGACTGACAATTGGAGCTGCTTCTTTGATTCCTTAGATATTTGGGTAATATTTGGGGTTTGAAACGAATGAGGTTAAAAACTTGGTAATTATGATGCATCACTCTGGGTATGCCACTAGTAAGACCATTTTAAAATTACGTTTTATGGTGAAGAAAGGGGATTGGTTTTTCTGTTCTTAAGGTTGTTAATTCATCTAGAAGTTTTTGTGCAAGAACATGGAGGGATGCTGAAACATGGTTATCAAATGTTTAATTATCGCAGTTGTCTGTGACTGTACTTCCATGGACCATATTCTGACGTATAAATATTTATGTTAATCATTGACTATTTGGTGAGGCGTATTTTAATTCTTTGACAGGTTTGTAGATGCATTTAATTTTTTGATTTGTCTGCCTAAAGAGACCCATATATGGTGTGCTTCTTGGGATCTGATGGGGCCTCTTTTAGAGACATTCTACAATTACTTTAAAGACGAGAGCCATGATTCTTCTCTCAAGCTCCTTTGGAAGAGGATCTCTGGGGAAATGAGGCAGTGCATCCAATGCATATCACAGCACCATCAGGCACAGGAGACTTACAATATGGAATACGAGTTGAGTTCCATTGGACCCCTTCTTGATGTTCTGCGGACACTTGATGAGGAGAGGGTAACTGAACATTTAAGGGAGATGAATGCTAAACTTAAAAGAGAAGAGTATGATCCTCTATGTGACAATGGTGAAGTTGTCACTATTATGTATGAGGTATACCTCGGTCTGGATATAACATCTATTGGTATATATTGTTGGGTGATTCTTTTTGCAGTGGCAAAAATAAGCATCTGTGGTGAGATTTTGGCTTCGCTTGCCCTAGTTTAGTGCTGTATGCAAAATAATAGTTTGTAGGGCTTCTGGGCATTTTCTTTCTGTCCCTCAGGTGCTTTCAGTCCAGATTTAATTGGGTAGAACATTTGACTCCATTGATTATCAACGACTGTTTATGTTTTTTCATGTCATGAAGTTCCCTCGTATGCTTCATGTGTTTGGCATGCACATGTTTAATATAGATGTTGCCCATATATAAGGACCTTTATATATTGATAATTTCATATTTTCTCAAGGTTTCTGATTGTTTCCTGAGGTAATGCAAAAATTCTGGATTTTCCCCCCCTTTCTGAATGCATTATTGTTTCCATGAATCTACAGGTCTTGATGTTTCCTAGCTTGCTGGATGATCAGTCGCTGATAATTGAGTTCGAGCTGTTTATTGAAGCAGTTGATAACATGCACGAATTAGCTTTGGCTGGACATCAGCAGTTTCCAGTAATGTGCTAGCATTTTGTCTTTACGGACACATGCACTTGCACATATGGTTTCTTAGTCTCCTTATAAATTGCATGTGAATTGTAGGGAATTTATGCATTGCTTTTCTTCAGTAGAAGAGTGCGTACTGTTGGTCGACGTTTAGCTCGGTCTATGGAAAAATTAAGGTACTGTTCTTCTATAATTAATTCTTTTGGGAATTTTTTTCACACTTTTTTTCCGTTAGGTTCCAGTGCGACTTGAATTTGAAGATCAGAGTCTGGTTTATTGCTTTTAAAGCTTTAGAAATTGAAATGGGATATTAATTGGCTTTATCTCTGGTATCACTCAGATGTTTAATTCAAACCACTAGGAGAGTATAGGAAATGTAAGCATATCAACTAATCATTATTAAAAGCTAGTGGTTGTTCACTTGTGCCAATGTCATACTAATTGTCTATTTTTTTTGACGCACTCCATACTAGTTGGAGTTACCTAAAGTTCACTGCAGCAATTGTGTAAGTTGCGGAGATCATGTGATGCATCATATTTTCCAATTTTTTCTCTACTGCTTGGGCTATATTTTTTTAATTGTAGTTTATAGATCAAGTTTCTGATGAACTTAATGCTGTTTGCAATTCATGCAAATACATCAAGATTGATTCATATTCTTGTCTTAGAAATACATGAAGATGCTTCTGTTAGTGCGTCTTCTTTGACAATCATGTAGCGATATCTTTTCTTTGTTGTAAGGGGCACATGATTTCATGCAATGGATAGTTAGAAGTACTTTAGCTGCTTTTGCTTTAGCTTCTTCAAACTTCCAAGAAATACCCATTTTTTTCCTTTCCATGTATACTTGAAGTTGTGTAGGAACCTTAGAACAAGAAGTGCATGATGAACTTGAATTTTATGTATCCTATCATTTTTTTGGAACTTTTAAGCTCTAACAAACTTGCGTGAGTGGTCTGTTATTTCTTATTACTTATTCTGGCTGCCAAAATGCCAAGGAATTTTCATTCTTCCAGGCTATTTATATTATCTGCTGTGAAATCATACCTTCTAATAAGATTAAACATAATGGATTGTTGATATGTTATTGTGGAAATCTCTTGTCCTTGTTATGGCTACATGGACTCTACAGTTCTACATTTCTTCAATGATTTTTTCTATTTGTGGTTAGGAGAGCAACAGATCTAGAACCTTTGCAGCCATTGCTGAACAAATTCATTGTGTTTTTGGAGACAGAAGTACTGCCTTCAGCGTGTAAGGCTACAAGGCCAAGATCAAAGCTAGATCGCCTATCAGTGTGGCTTGGATTCACATCATTGTAAGAAGAATGGCCTAAGTCTTTATCTTTAAACTTAATTTCCCACGCCTTCCTCCCTTTTTCTCCACCTCTGTTCTCCTTTTACTAATTGTTCCTGTATTTCTGCTCTATGAAGGTTTGAATTTTTGGAACCTCCAGTGTTTGAAGAAGGAATAATGGAGCGCTATCCTATTTTTTTTGATATAGTGCTCAACCATATCAGTGGTGATTCCAGTGAATTTTCACTTGCAGTAAACTGCTTGAAAGAACTGTTCAAAATGCTTGGTTAGTGTCATTAACTTTTTTTGTACTGTAATTTCAATCCTGAACATATTCAATTCATGAAGTGTTTGTACTTCCCGCTGAATCTTCCCTTGTTTTCAGGTTGTAAACTCTGGCTGAGGTCCACATTGTCTCCAAGTGTGATGCGGAACACATTACTATGCCAGTGTTTCCACACTCGAAATGAAAAAATGCACATAGATATATTTGATCTTTTCCCACCTTTTCTACAGGTATGTCCATAAATTGTGTTCTAACTTGTCAGATATATCACTTTGACAAAATATTTGTTATGACATTTCTTCTTTCACAATTCCAGTCACTTGAAGCTTTGCAAGATGGGGAACATGAAAAACAACGCCGGCATTTTCTCTATTTTCTCCTCCATCAAGTTCCAGCCAGCAGCAACTTCAATGTTTTGACTCGAAAAATGGCGTGCAAGGTTTTTATCACCTTTTATAATTCCCAAGGAAGGAAAATCATTTTCTTAACCTATATGATTCTTGAAGGTTCCTGTGAATAGTTTTGTAGTTCTGTAGTTTTGGCTCATTACTACCATTTATTTCAAGATTTTATTTTCAGATAGCCCTGCTTATTGTGCATCGAGGCTACAAGATGAACCCTCCTTGTCCCCCTTCTGATTGTGCACATATGTGGTACGTACTCCTGGACCTTATGTTGGAAGGTTGTGCAATAGTGATGATTGCCAAACATTTTTCCTGCAATTATATTTTAACAACTGTACTAAAGCATGTGGTTGAAGAAATTAGTTCAGATTTACCTTTAAATTGGGCTGAGATGTGCCAGGGACATGAATGTTAATATTAGGAGATGAATACAAATTTTAATGGGGGTCAATTTAGAGAAATTAAATTCCTATATGTCTAGGCATCATCCATGTCTCTATGTTTATTTTTTTGCATCTTTTAAGTTTCTTAAAGGGGCCATAAGTTTGGTGCAGCAGTAAATTCTTAAGATAAAAGTCATAACTCCTCCATGCAAGGATATGCTAAAAGGTTGCAGAAGCCCTTTGTTTGGACCATAAATAGGGGAAATTTTCTGTTTAGTTATTTAATTCGCATATTTATACTTGTATAGAATTCAAACAACTCTTAGTCAATCACTACTAAGTATGCTTTGTAAACTTTGAGAAATAGATGCAGAAATACATGTTAGACCATGCAGCATTCTGTAAATCTATGCTTATCTTATCGACAAATGGTTCTGGACATAAATTAGTCACTTATGGCCATTTCCGGCAATCCCTTGTGGCCATTTTGTTTGACAGGGGTCCTTCACTTGTTTCTTCTCTGATGGATACTTCACTACATTGTTCTCTGAGACAACCGGCATTTGATCTTATACAAACTATAATAGTTTCTGATGCTGCTGCATTGACGGCTTCATTGTTCAATAATTCCATGCCTGTGAGTGATGAGCGAAGAATTTTTTCTGACTGGACTAATAATAATGATGAGATTCCATTTGCTTTGGGTGTAGAAGAAAAGGATACTAGCTGTTGGACTGAATTCAGTGCACAGAGTAAGGTTACCGTGCAGGAGTATAGCAGTTGGATGTGCATCCCAATGCTATGGGTTGATGTTCTTGTTGATATTGATCCATCAGTCCTGCCAGTGTCATTTTCCAAGGCTGTTTTCTGGGCTCGATCTCGTTTAGTTATGGTAGAACCTGATACAAGTGTAGAAACGGAGCTTCAAGTGAGAAGTTGGCTTTTGTCTGTTGCTATAGAAATCACTGGTTCATTGGGATGGAAGGTTCCTACTGGTTATGATGATGGTGGAGTTGGAAAAGAGTCAAAAAATTCAGTTAAAGTGTTAATGATGCATCTTCCTTTAGTAAGAGCATTTAACAGGTTCCAAAATAATGCATGCTAAATTTTCTGAATTTGTTTTACATCATATAACTTTAGGGTTTGCAATTTAATTTGGAATGGCATGTGGCTTTGCGATTGATTCAGAAATTTATCTGGATGATTTTACAGATTCGTTGCACACTTTTTAGTTAAAATGGGGCAAGGTGAACTCCGAAAACAGTGGACTTGGGAACCAAGGATGGCAGAGAGCTTGATTCTTTTGCTTGTGGATCCCAATGATGTATGAACTCATAGCTATTCCATTATTATTTTTTGGGTACATTAGAATCCAAACAAAATAAGCTAATGGAAACAATTAGTGCCTAATTTAACAAACTCCTCTTGCAGCAATTCTATAATTGCTTCCGGACAGGAGGACAGCTTGTAATGACCATATTTCCTGATCGTTACAAACAGTTCTCCTGTAGGGATTGTAGATATTTACTTGCTGTTGATGCAATAAGAGTTGGGTACATTAACTAATCTATTATGATTCACTTTCAGTGACTGTTCTATATGGTGTGACATCTAGGCATCTGTGTGTGTGTAATGCAAATTAATCTGATTAGCCTTCTGCAAATATTTGTAATTTATTGATGCATATACAGCATGTTAGGCAATTCAGTAAATGTATCTTGGAGCAAGTTTCAAACACAAGGGGTCTTTCAAGTGGCTTGAAGTTTCTTAGCTCTTGCCTTTCTTCTCTGTCAGCCGTCCTATTGGGCTTGGGACATGCTCTTCAATTGGTGAGTGACCACTGATACCAGTTCCTTGACAATTTTCTCGGTTATTTGGTTGTCATTATTATCATTTTCCCACTAAGATCTTGCTTTATTTTCGTAACAGGCACTAGATGATGCTTTGTATATCATTTACGAATAATTATATTGAGTCAAGTGAAGTAGTCCTTTTTAGCATATATGTGGTTTAGATTGCTTTCTCTTAGTTCAATCGTTCCATGTTGACATGCGCTCATGAAGATTTCTAGTAATTCTTCAAATATCTTGTTTGGCCTTACGTCTTTCTGTTTGTAAATCCACAGGTTCAATTGGATTCTGTTCTATTGAAGTTTCAGACTTTACAAAATTTTTTATTTGTACTGTGCAAGCTGATCAAAGGAGGGGATTCATCTAACCCAGTCGTTCCTGAGAAGTCATCTGATGATATAAGTTTTAACAAGTACTCCTCACAAGGTGGATTTTTAATGCAGCCAATCTTTGATTCTTTGACAGTGGAGGTTGATGGACATTCGACGAGCACAGACTTCAAATTACTAGAGAAGTTCCAATCTTTGCTGTCACAAATTGCATGGCCTTCAATTGAAAGATGCTTGGTTGAAGGGAAGGCATTCATTGATTCAAGTCCTTGTCAGGTATGCCGTGAAGCCCCTCAAGTCTCTCTCCCAACTCTCCATTTGCTCCTCATCTTTTTCTTCTGGGTAGGGGTGAGCAATTTGTGGTTTGGGTTGGTTTTTATCAAAACTATAAATCAATCCCACTATAAAATGGTTTGTTTTAGTTAAACCAAACTAAGCATCTAAAAATCTAAATCAAACTAAACCAATCCAAATAAAATTGGTTCAGTTTTGGTATTTGGTTTGATCATATCTTTGATTTGAATAATTATTGAAAATCTCTTTACTTTTTTAATAGAATAATATTTTAACTGATGGGAAAGTTTCATATGAAAAGGTGAGAAATTTAATCATATTTCTATAATCTTTTTAAAATGATTTATAAACAATAAAATTTTTTAAATGGTTAATTAAATATAGTGCAGAAAATTTTGATATTTAGAATGAAAAATTATTGAAAATTAAATATATATTT
The DNA here is from genome assembly GCA_027564395.1 of Erythroxylum ulei. Classification (NCBI taxonomy): domain Eukaryota; kingdom Viridiplantae; phylum Streptophyta; class Magnoliopsida; order Malpighiales; family Erythroxylaceae; genus Erythroxylum; species Erythroxylum ulei. The sequence goes on along the minus strand of JANITX010000210.1, from coordinate 1,489,747 downwards.
CTTTACTTTTATTAATTATATAGCAAACTTAATAGGAATTAATAGAAGAAAAGGAGAGAATTTGAGTGAATTATTTGAAAGATACTATTCACTTTAATAATAGTATATTTAATATTTAGATTGCTTTTTCTAACAAGTAGTTTATTTAAAAAATTAATGATTTGGTTTATATTCGTGTTTTTATTTTAAAAACAAAATCCTTATTTTGTTTTAAAGAAGAAGTTTGTTTTTTTTAATGGCTTGGTTTGGGTTGAGCAGAATTTGGTGGTTTTTGCTCACCCATATTTCTGGGTTTGTGATTTTGCCAGTTGGTCTGTGCTTTGGTTACGTATGGTTAATGCTTTCTTAAAGATAATTTGCTGACATTATTCTTTTTAAGTCATATTTACACTCCCATAGAGCAAAGATGACAATGGGCTTTTTTTGGGAGTTGGTGAGGGTGGCATTGCTTGTTTACTTTCAACTTCATAGCTTGGTTTCTTTAAATAGGCTTCCTGTCCATTTCTTCTTGTTTCAGATGACTTGTGTACGTGTACTTGAAATACTCCCTGTTGTTTTTGAAAGACTTTGTCCACCTTCTGTTAGACATCCTGTGGATTCTGTAAGGGTGGTGAAAAATGTTTTTGACTTTATGTGGCTTCACGATTTGATTGACTGGGGAAAGTCATCACTTAAAGTTGTGGTTGTGTACTGGAGAAAAACGGTTGGTTCCTTAATGAAGCTGCTTATAAGATTTTGCAGTAAAGTTGCTGCTTTTGTTGCGGATATTGAGAATCTTATTTCATGTGGTAAGCTTTTCAAGGACACACTCTCTCTCTCTCATACACATCAGAGCACACAAAACATTCCTATATATATATATATATAGATATACACACATTTTTAGATTCATCTATGGTGTTTCTCATCTATTTGTAGCTCATTTGCCTTTTTGCTTATGTGTTGTGCGTTTTGAATGTAGATATTATTGACATGGATCAATTGGCCAAACAAGTGTCACACCTCCGTGTTATGTTATCTAAGGAAGCTTCTTCTAATATTGGCATGGTTAGATCAAGAGACAAAGCTTCAAGTCCCGAGGGTTTGTCTTTTGTAAGAAGGCATTCAAATCTGCCTATTCAGCCTATCGAGTTGGAGGATACCAATGTGCAAGTTGCAGACTTGATATTAGTGGCTAATAGAAGGGATAAAAGTGATGTGATTGTGCTTTCTGATGAGGAGGCAGAAACACACATTTCACCTGTGAAGGTCAACTTATCAAGTTCTGATTCTGGCTGTAATGTGTTGGATGAAAATAAAATAACTTCTCTTAAAACTGCTTCACAAGTTGGCATTCTGGACATGGATGTTCCAGGCACTAATACTTCAAAGGATGAACTTGATGCTGGTGAACAGAAGGTTGCTGCAGATGGATCTGGCCTGATTTCTCAGAAGCTAGATGTTGATAAGTTAGGTGGCAAACCAGCTGCTCGACTTGAATCAGAAGGAAGAGAAGACAAGAGTAAAGAAGTGAAGCCAAAAGGCAGTATAGATGATTCTTTGTCATCTCAATATGGAACTGATTTTGGGAGTTTCCTTCAAGAATCTATTAAGTCTTTGGATATTGAAAAAGTAGGCAACAATTTGGTTTCTGAAGCAAGGGACTCAGTACTGAAAGATTTAGTGAGGGATTCTAACAATAAGCATGTGGAGTCTTTCCCGAGATCTATCAGGCCGCAGCAGTTGAATGCAACAAAGTTGGTTGCTCCTGGTTTTAAAAGACAGGTTATACAACTTGGAGCACCATCTGATAGTAGGTTTGGAAATTTACACCGGCGTGAAGCTAGAGACAAAAGGTTCAAGCCGCCAAGACTTGATGAATGGTATAGACAAATATTGGAAATAGATTATTTTGCCATGGTAGGGTTAGCAACTGCAAGTGAAAACACAAAACAGACAAGTAAATTGAAGGAGGTTCCTGTGTGTTTTCAATCACCTAAGCAGTATGTGGACATTTTTCAGCCATTGGTTTTGGAGGAGTTCAAGGCGCAGCTACATAGTTGCTTTCTGGAGATCTCTTCATGGGAGGAGATTTATAATGGTAGTCTATCTGTGTTGTCAATTGAGAGGATTGATGATTTTCATCATGTTCGCTTTGTCCATGATGACCATGATTCTTCATCATCTAAAAGCTTCGTGGAAAATGACCTTGTTTTACTAACAAAAGAGGTTCCACAGAATAAATCCCATGATCTTCATATGGTTGGAAAGGTATCTTATTTTCTTTCCTGATTGTTTTTGGGAAGATTTGGATGACTTTCACGTCAAGTGTTCGTGTCTTCTGTGTGTCTGTGTGTGTAAATCCACATGCACAAACTTATTATGCTTAAAGAAAGCTTTATGCTCTTTATGAATATTTTCATATGATTCATGATGGTGAAGTCTTGCTAAATTATAGGCTCATAGCTGGTTGATCTATTGCTGTATACCTAGAACATTTTGTTCAACCCTTGAGCTGTTTCCTGAGTTCTAAACAATGCATGCTGATGTAACCATCCTGCTTTTCAGGTGGAGAGACGTGAGAGGGACAATAACAGAAGGGCAAGTATTCTTCTCATTAGATTCTATTTTCTGAATGGTTCCCCACGTCTAAATCAAGCTAGGAGGCAACTTGTTGAACGCAGCAAATGGCATGCTAGTCGAATAATGAACATTACGCCCCAACTTCGCGAATTTCAGGCCCTATCATCACTAAAGGATATTCCCATCCTCTCTGTTATTCTAAATCCTATCACTGGTTCTAGCAGTGATGATAAATCAAGAAAACTGGCTCTTGCTAACCTTTCCCAGCCCTTGCAGCAGATACTGAAGGCATCATTTAATGAAAGCCAGCTGCAAGCCATCAGTGTTGCATTTGGTTCATGTAAAGTTAAGAAAGACTTTGAATTGACCCTTATTCAGGGTCCTCCAGGTATGATTTGTAATCCATCTTCCTACCAGAGCTTAGATTTTCTGGATTTTTATTGTGATTGACCTTCTAATAGGGACTGGAAAGACTCGAACCATAGTGGCCATTGTGAGTGTGTTCCTTGCTTCACTAGAGGACACAAATAATCCAAAGATTAGACGTTCAAAACAAGATAATGATTTGGGAATAAATACCAGGACCAAGATAAGTCAATCTGTTGCAATCGCAAGGGCATGGCAGGATGCAGCGTTGGCTAGACAATTAAATGAGAATGAAGAAACGAGCAAAAAGTCACCTGAAACATCTACTAGGAGAAGGGTTCTCATTTGTGCACAATCAAATGCTGCAGTTGATGAGTTGGTTTCAAGAATTTCCGTTGAAGGCCTTTATGGAAGTGAAGGGAAGATGTACAAACCATATCTTGTGAGGGTTGGCAATGCAAAATCAGTTCATCAGAGTTCACTTCCTTTCTATATTGATACTCTTGTTGAGCATCGCCTTGCAGAAGAGAAGATGCACTTGATTGATGCTAAGAATGATTTGGGGAGAGACTCTTCAACAACATTGCGCTCTAACCTTGAAAAGTTGGTGGATCGTATCAGGTACTATGAGGCTAAGCGTGCTAACTTGAGGGATGGAAATTCTGACCATAAAAGTGTCTCAGAAAATGAGATGCAGAAGGGTGATGATGGAAAAGAGATGTCTGATGCTGAATTAGAGGCAAAGCTACGAATATTATATGAGCAAAAGAAACAAATGTACAGAGATTTGAGTGCTGCTCAGGCTCAGGAGAAAAAGACTAGTGAGGAAATTAAAATGCTGAAAAATAAATTGCGAAAGTCAATATTAAAGGAAGCTGAAATAATTGTAACTACATTAAGTGGATGTGGTGGAGATCTCTTTGGAGTATGCTCTGAGTCTATGTCAAATTGTAAGTTTGGAAATCCATCTGAACTTGCACTGTTTGACGCAGTCATCATTGATGAAGCAGCACAAGTAAATTTTCTTATTCAGTTATCTTTCATTTCTAAAGTATTTTTTATTTTTTATTTTTTTGCATTAGTGTTTCTCTTCTCACTTAGATTAAATGATGTCTTTGCAGGCCCTGGAACCTGCTACTTTGATTCCTCTTCAGCTTTTGAAGTCCAACGGAACAAAATGCATCATGGTAAAAACTATCCTGTGCATTATATTCTTGAATCTTGTGTATCATTTTGGGATTGCACTGACGTGTTTGACCTCTCTTGTGGAAGGTTGGTGATCCAAAACAGCTTCCGGCAACTGTTCTCTCTAATGTTGCAAGCAAGTTTCTGTATGCATGCAGCATGTTTGAACGTTTACAAAGGGCTGGTCATCCTGTTACCATGCTCACCCAACAGGTGGACCAACTTTCTCCTTTTTGGGTTATTAGGGGGATAATTTTCTCCTCATTTCCCCCCTCTTTTTTATTTAATAGTATAATTTTAGGGCAGTCAATCTAACCACTAGAACATTCTTCAAAATGATGCATTGACTAAAAACTTGGATCAGAAGAAGATAGTTCCTTGGGACCTTTAAGTCTTTCAGATCTAACTGTTTTATATAATTCATATGAGACCACACACACGAGCTTGATGCTTATATCTCCTACTTCTCCTTAAATTCAATCCTGAACCTATGATTTTATATGTGCTTCTACACGTTATTGCTTGCTGGGAATTTCTACATGTTTAATTATTCTGCTGCTTCCTATGTAACTTATTTTATTTTTTTAACCATATTTTAATTTGTTGTAAATATAGTGGAGTAATTGTTGGATACTTTTAGGATTGGGTTGTATAATCTTTCTGATTCTTGAAGAATGATGGTAAAGAAATTGCTTTAGATATTTACTTTTGCTGACTGATATAAGAACATTGCTATTATAATTGTTCTAAATCTCCACGAGATTTGATTGAAACTTCTTCAATTAGGATGCATGCTTGGGCAACTGAATTTATTTAGGATATCGTGGTTGCTATTCATGGAAGTAATCTTCATCTATTGCAATTGAAGACAAAGATACGCTGAACATTTCAAAAGACGTCTTTAGATGGCCATGTATTGCATGTAGAAAGGGGGAATGAGTCCATTATTATAAGGGTAATATGGCCTCTAGGTCCAAAATGTCTGATATTTTTTTTTTCTTTTTAATTTTCTTCTTATTCTTCCTTTAATTGTTAAATTATTTACTTTTATGTAAAAGTCTGCTAACATTTCTCTAGGTAGGTAATGTTTGCTTGAAATCAGCTGCAAAAGAGTGAAGCGATAACACAGTAGACGGATATGAATATATAGTTGGCCATGTGCCCTTTGTTTTGAAAACTATATTCACAAGTTTCCTACTGTTGCAGTATAGGATGCACCCAGAGATTTGCCAATTCCCGTCCTTGCATTTTTATGAAGGTAAGTTGCTCAATGGGGGACAATTATCGAGCAAGTCAGCTCCGTTCCATGAGACAGAGGGTCTTGGCCCATATGTATTCTATGACATTGTAGATGGCTTGGAGCTTCATGGCAAGAATAGTGGTGCCCTCTCCCTTTATAATGAGCACGAAGCTGAAGCTGCTGTTGAGCTACTTCGGTTCTTCAAGAAGAGGTATTCTGTGTTCCCAGTGGAACTTGTGGTCATATAAATGGTCTTATTCTTATTATTTGGTTGATAATTTTCATGGAATAGATTTGGCTAGTAGTCCAGAGCTAATATTGAGTTAGGGCCTCATTGAGCTGTATATTTTGCAATTTTATGTAGGCACCCATCTGAGTTTGTTGGTGGAAGAATTGGCATCATAACTCCTTACAAGTGTCAGCTTTCACTTCTGCGATCTCATTTTTCTAATGCATTTGGATCACATATTATAGCTGATATGGAGTTTAATACTGTTGATGGCTTTCAAGGCCGAGAGGTTGATATCTTGATTCTTTCTACTGTTAGAGCTTCTAATTCGTGTTCAACTGCAAATGGAATCAACTTTAGCAGCATTGGTTTTGTTGCTGATGTAAGACGAATGAATGTTGCTCTGACAAGAGCTAAGTTATCCCTTTGGATATTGGGTAATTCAAGAACCTTACAGTCAAACCATAACTGGGCAGCTCTGGTGAAGGATGCTAAAGAGAGAAATTTGATAATTTCAGTTAAAAGGCCATACAAGTCCATTAAGTCATCTACTGGTGATAACAATTTGTCGGAAAATGCTGATAGTCATTGTGGGAAGGCAAAGGGTTCTGAGCATTGTAGAGATACCAAGAAAATGGAAAAACAAAATGAGTGGAAGGGGAAGGATGCCTTGCAAAAGAAAAGAGTCAGTTCAGAGGATCAATCTAAAGGGAAAGTTTCTGGTGGTGTTCGTGATTTTGTGAGGAAGGCTGATGATGTCGATTACAGAAAAAAAAGACCTGGAGATGCTCGAACTGGTCAAGATAAGAAAGACGTTCACTCTGCAGATACCAATAGTGAAAAAAGACCGTCAAAGAATGTAGGCTCCACAACTTCAGAACAAGTTGCATATGATGAAAACAAAGGTAAAGATAGAATTGAGAAAAAACTAATTTCTGGGAGTTCTTATATGGGTGGCAGAAAAGATAAATTCAAAAACCTGAAAGATAATCCACACCATTTTAAACAAGAAAGAAGTGTTGGCAATAAGAAGTTGGAAATGGATGTGTTGAAACAACCTAAGAAACATCTGGAGCGTGATCTATCCCAGAGGAATTCAGAACTTTCAGTGTCTTCATCTGGTAGCAATCAAAAGGTTGGGGAAGTCAAAGATGATAGAGCTCTAAATCACAGTACTACTAAAGATCTGATTACAAAAAGGAAGCAACAGCGTCAAGCAGTTGATGCCATTCTTTTCTCATCTCTAATTTCTTCTAAAAAACCAGAACCGTTGTTGAAATCTGTGCCTCCTAAAAGGCCTGTTTCTCCTGCTTCAGTAGCAAATGGATCTATGAGACCACCTAAGATAAGAAAAGGTATGTTGTCATATATGTTTTTGTCTTTATAATTACTGGACTTTTATGCACTCAATAATTGTGGCTTCAGAATCCAGCAATGGTGTAACCCTTTTGGGCATTATATTCCTAATTTTGATAATGATGTTTTAACTTGTTTCCATGCCGACTCTGGTCTGTCTTCAGAGTTCCTTACTATGACTTTAAGATCTCTTATTGAACTGCAAGATTAAAACAAATTGATCGTCCCATTACATCATTTCTCTCTTCACTTAATGTATGCATGTACTTTGAGCTCCCCTAAATCTGCGCAACCAATATCTTTTCTTTTTGCTCACTAAATTTAAATTGTTTGTGATTTACATCTTGTAGATTCTTTGCTCAATTGTACTGCAGCTCATTGTCACAGCCAAATTTATGCTGCAGTTTACCAGAAAAGTGAAAAGTTTGATATAAAAAATTCTTCATAGGATGCCTTCTGTTTTTCAATTTCTCGTTGATATTTTCTCTTTTTGATTATTTGCATGTCATTTTGTGGCTGAGTTCTTACTACAAATTCAATTGTTTTAGCTCCTTTTAAAAATTACTATTCAGCTTATATTTCATTTTGTTTCCGTCAGGCCAATCTGATAAGTCATCTAAAAATTTGATTCAAGATCAGAGGTAGCAGGGCCAGAATGAAAAAGAGAAATCAATCTGAGACTGATGTGAGTTCAAGGACAAACAGAACTTGATATTCTTTGGGAGCTTGGTAAAAGGAAAGACCCTTAAGAGTTCTCATATTCCAGAGGGATGCAAATTTTGAAGTACGAACTAATCAGAGTCGCCGCATATATCATGCAGGTGTGTGGCTGCTGTGGCCTCCGATTCATGGAAGTACACAAATGATCAGGTTGACGATTTTTTCTCTAGATTATCACTTCGCTGTTATGTGTTCATCCATAGCAATTTTGCTGGTGTGGTAGAATATTGTATATCCAAGACCTGTAAATGATTGTAATTTCTACTCATAGTTATGAACATAAGCCATAAAATTATACACCAAGAGATAGAAACCATGTTTTGCTAGTTTGTGCGTCTCCCCGAATTGCAGGGGTAAAGCCATTGTGATCTGCAATGATATACCTGAATGATTGACCCTACCTTCTTTTACTTCTCAAATATTGAATTGCATGGGTTCAGATCACCTGTTCCTGTTATTCTGTTTCTATTATGTTTCATGCACAGTACGATGTAGTTTTAAATATAAATTGTGCATAGAGCGTGGTAGGAATAGAATAACGGGAAGGTGATCTTGTCCTGAATTGCATGAGTACATGTTTATGAAACATCTGTGATCTGTATACTTTTCCATATAACCCTCAAACTTCATGTTTCGATCGAAAATGACTTACTTCCATATTTAAGAATTTATCAGAAGATTCATTTTGCTAATGATTCGATTTGTTGTATCATTTGATATTGGAGATGTTCTCTACTGTAGACATTCATCCTTAGATTGTGAAGTCACCATTCAAGAAGGTGGCTGGAGTATGCTGCTCTTGAGTCTTTGCAGACACGAGACTGGTGGAAATATGGATTGCCATGCAAGTTACTGAGAACTCCTGTATAATAATGAACCAAAATTATAGGAAAAAAGGTCTAATATTGTCTCATTTCCAAATCTGACATTGAAACTTGAAGATGATCTTCTTATGTTGTGCATGTATTTATGATTAGATTGTTGTTTTTTTGGTTTTTATGTACGGAAGTGCATGATGATTTCCATGTACTGTTGCAGATGATTTTAGATATCTGCAGCTCCATACTCTCTTCTATAAAGTAGATTGCGTTGGCAATAATGCTTTCTTATCATAGCAAGCACATAAAAGAAAGAAATTGTCCCTCAAAAGAGGTGGTTGAAATGATTGAAGTAATGTTTTAAAACGAGGGTTAAATTGATAAAGCAAGAAGTTTAAGATCTAAAATATATTAGACTGTTATAAAATTAGTTAAAGATTAAGTAAAATTAATATTTTGAAATATACTTGAAAGAAATTATTTTTGTGTATAAAAAATTTGAAATTTAATTATAAAAGATATTATTAAATAAAAATTAAATAATTTATAAAATTGATTAATTAACAAAACTGATTAATTAATTAAAAAATTGGTTAATGTTTAACAATAAAGATTATTAAAGTAAATTAAATTGAAAAATCAATTAGTTCAAGATTTTTATAATTACACCAATTTAATCATTTGATTAAAGGATTAATATTACGGTTATTTAATAATTATTTGTCGAAATGATTGATTTATATACTATTATTAAACTCGTCAAGTAATTTAATAGGAACATGTTATTTAACTTTTCAAATAATTTAATAAGCAAATTTAATTTGATAAATTATTAATATTCACTTATTAATTTGATAAATTAGATGTTGGTATTATATCTCGATTAATTTACAAACTATTACATCGGTTAGTAGTTTTTCATTTATTTTTTTTCACTCAAAAGTGATATAGTATTAGAATTCTTTAAGTTTTAATGTGACATTATTTTAGAAATATGAATACTTAAATGGGACGTGATCACCTGTGCCAGTTTTACTGTTCTAATTCTGTTCCAATGTATCTCATCGAGACATTTATATGGGCACAAGTATTTAAGTACAAATGAAATCACCTAGTTTTGCTGTTCGAATCCTCTTTCAATCCATCTTATCCACACATTTATGTGGGTCTCACATAAATGTATGGATGAGATGGTTAGAATAGGGTTGGAACAGTAAAACTGTCACAAGTGATTTCATTTGTACTTAAATACTTGTATAATAACTAAATAATATTATAAAAATAAATTATAATTTTTAAAATATAAAGATTGAATTACTAAAGCTCAGTATAATTAATTCGAAAAAAGATTCATAAGATACTAAACACATACAATTATGTTATAGGAAGGAGAACAGTAATATGATTTTGATTACAATAGCCAGCAACCTGCTGTCCAAGGTATGAACTTTCATTTAATAATGTTTCCATGAACTTAAACCCCTTCTTCGGCCAAAGCTAACTAAATTATGAATGTAGACAACCGAATCAATTTAATTAATTTAATTGTATAAATCTTGAAAGTTTAATTTATTTTAATAATTTTTGTTGTTAACAATCGATCAGTTTATTAATTAATCGACCAATTTTTATAAACCGATCAATTTTATAAATTAAAATTAATTAACTAATTTTTATTTACCATACTTCTGTTTTAGTTAAATTTTAAAATTTTCGTTGGATAAAAACAGTTTCCTTCAATTATATTTTAAATAATTTTATTTAATATTTAATCGATTTTATAATTATTTAATATCGTTAAACTTTATAAATCTTAAATTTTTTATCTTATCAATTTAACTTTTGATTCAATTTTTAAAATATTAATAATTACAAATTTGTTATAAAAACCGAAACTAAAACTTAAGAATATTTGGAAGAGGAGACTTTTTCTTATAAAAAATGGTATCACTTACATCAAGTTAACTCTTCTATTTATAGTACAAAATTTCTAATCAA
>JANITX010000210.1:1460465-1474900 GCA_027564395.1 Erythroxylum ulei | reverse complement strand
TAAATAATTTAATAAATTAATAACTCAAACAAATTACGTAACAGAATTTTCATTAATATTAATAAACATAAAATATTTTATCATTTTTATCCATAATGTCATAATTAATGTGATTCAAACTCACAATTTATGATTATGAAAAGTGTCTTAAAATCTCTAATTATAAATTATTTATTTTAAATATTAATGTATGAATAAATTATTAAATATATAATAATATATTTAAACAAATTATTTAACAAATAATACGTAACAAACTCAAATTAATTGATATTTAGTCACATTTTTATCATTTTTTATCAATTATACTTTACAGACATTTTGAGTGAATCCTCATTGATATCACTCGATTTTGCAACTTATCATAGTGAAAGGCACTCGAAAACATTCCACTACCAGTTGGTCCACCCTGAAAGGTTTCGAGAAAGTTATTATTGAGGTAAGTCAGAGCCAACCCCACCTGGCCCGATACACATTATTAGGTTACAATCAACATTCAACAACATACATTTTGTGACTTCATTCGGTTCACTGATCTCTTGGTTTGGGTCCATCCTATTTTTCTGTTTCTTCCTTTCTTTGAAGATCCTGACACCATTCCTCCATCGTCACTCTTTGCAGTGCCATTTTTGTTTCTAGATTTGCTAAATTTTACTATTTTTGTCCATGCATGAATCTGAAAAAAAAAAAGAGAGTATCGGTGGCTGATATTCTTCTTTTGTGATTTAAAATATTATATATTTTTTCATATGTACATACTTCTTGCTTGATGATGATTATTAATTCTTGATTATGACATTGAAGAAACTATGCTTATAGAGGTGAATAAGTATTCGAAGTCTTGTGTATTCGATGTTAAGAGGCATTGAGTCCCATAATTATTACAAATGTGTTAAAATCGTTTAGAAATATAATATTTCATTAATCACCATAATTATATTATTAAATAAAAGTAAGAATAAACCCATGATGTCTTTTATTTTTGAGGGATAAACACCTAATATTATAACATTAACAAATTAGTTTTAATTATTTGTAAATACTTGTAAATTTGTTAATAATACATTCCTTAAGATTTTTCCTATAGTATGAATAATTGAAATTAATTAGGCGACCATTATAAAATTTAATGTAAATAAATATTTTTATGTGAATAAATATTAACTTAATAATTAATTCATAAACATAAAAGTATTATAATTTTTTTTGAATTTTTGTAAAATTCATACGTGTAATTTGTATTGTTATAAAAAGACCATATATGTCAAATCCCATTTCCCAAGATGCATGATTGAAAAATTTTGTTCGAGGTGAGATTATGATCGTGGTAATTAATATACGAGGGAACCAAACACATGGTTTTCAAAGGATAAGTGATGCTATGATCTTTGAAACATGATAGTGTTGAATAACTTTTGCCTTAAGAAATACTAAGATCTAGTTTAATTACTATCATGTATAAAAATAAAATATTTAAAAGAGTTTAAAATTATAGAATTTTTTAATTTAGTCTCAAATTTTTTAATGACTAATTTTTAAAATTTTAAATAAAAATTTATTTTTATTGTTGTGATTAATATAAAATGTTCATGTAAAATTAAACAAATACGTCACATTAGTAAAAATAACTTTTTAACCTGATTTATATAAAATTTAAAAACTTAATCACTAAATAAAAAAATTTAAAAATTAAGCATTATATTTATTTATTTATTTATTTACTTACGCGGTGACTTGTTTTGTCACTTCTTTGAGGTAAATGTGTTCATGCGACTTGGGAAGTGAGGGTTCGTTGAAAGAGAGCTCCAATTCCAATGAAAAGAAGAGTGCTTTCGAAAGAGTTCTATAGTCTAACTATATTCCAACTTGCTCTTTCTTTAAAGTTCGTGAGCAGATGTCATGTGCATAAGAACCATATGTCAAGTAGGCTAAAAAAAAGGCTAAACTCCATCTTAATGAGGAAGGTTTGATTAGTTAATTAGTTTCTCTACTAGGGAACTTCATTGATCATGAGGCTAGCAATGATTAATCTCTGAAAAAATACCAATAATTAAGTTCAACTTGACCTTAGATTTCGATTTTAGTAAACAAAAAAATGAAATTAATGGAAAATGTACGATTTGTCTGTTACTTTTGACCATTGACCAACAAATTAATTAGCTTTCATTGCTTAATCTTTAACCCAAGTTGACATTTTCTTGTTAATTAATTAATTTAAGTATGATGTTTAAGATTTGAACGGATATGTACGACTGTTCTCTAATTATCCCTTTGGATTGTAGTATCTATGCAAGATTGATTAAATCATAGCCTATATAAGGAAAATTGGGTATTGGTTCAATGGGGAAAGAAGAGTTAATTGTTCTCTCTCTTTTTTCTTTTTATGTGAAGTGAAATCTAATTAGAAAGTATGGATTAGGTAAATAAGGAAATGAACAAAATCAAATTTGTTTTTGGAAAGGGATCTTGAGAGCTAGAACCATAAATCATGCTTTATCCTAATTCTAGAAGCTTATTTACTTCAGAATTTAGACAAAAATGGAGTTGTAAAGTTGGAAATTTGGGTAGAGAAATGCTTATAAGAAGTGTAATATTTTAGTTGGTAAATTAATGCCTCAAATTATGTTATTTACTACAAAATTTATTGGTTATTGCCTTTATAGAATTTGACATTAGATAGTTTAAATTTCCTTTTTTAGTGGTATAACATATAATTATTATTTTTCGAGTGCATATTAAATAAATTAATAAACATATATAATAATTCATAAATTACATATTTTAAACAAATTAAAAATTCATAAGTAAATGACATATTTGAATTAATTAATATCAATATATTTTGATTTTGGACTAACCACATTTTACAAATATCTTAAGTGAGTCACAATTTATTCAACTCAAACCTACAAACCTAGTAGAAGTGGGATGTACTTGAGAGGTCTCTAATTGGTCCAACACTGAAGGATTAGATAGTGTAAATTTGTTGCATTTTAACAGGATGCATACATCCCAATGTACTTTTTAACGTAATTCTTTATGGTAAAAGTTTAGCTTTGGATACTCAATATTGACTTTAGGTGTCCTTTTATGTAATGAAAAGGGCTTGCATGTTCTTTAGTGTGCGAAGCAAGATGTCACATTTTTAGGGTTTATATCATATTGTATATTTAACAATTTTTTGTGTATAAAAATGAGCATTCACATGGAATTTCTTGAATGCCATCTTCCACGATCTCCAATGCATCCAATATCCAATTAAAAAAAGCAATCAAATAATGAATTTATATGTAAAAAGGAAAAAATAATAAAAATAAAATCTGTTGATAACATTTAATAAACATCAATCATAATCAGATACAATATCAAGACAAAAGCCAAGGTAGTTATTTACACGGGAGAGTTGGATCTTTCTGTGGTGACCTGCAGTTGTGTCTGTTGAAGCAGTTGCATCAGAAGCCAAATTGCAGTAAATAATAATAATGATAATAATTGTGACAGCATACTTCAACTTTTGATCTCACACTACACACAAAATAAATACAGAATCAACCAAACAAAAGAAAACCAGCTTTTAATTAGAAGAAAATGGTTATTCTCATTTGACTCAAAAGCTTTACTAGCAAAAAAAAAAAAGATAAATTGAATAATTGGTTACAACTTCTGTGTGTGTGTGTATATATAAAAGAAATTAGTAGGTATTAAGAAATAAAATTAAACCATAATTTTGAAAATTTAAATTGTGAATCACAAATGATTACAATTAATTGCAATACAAAAAAAAGAAGCTAAAGGTGTAAAAAAAGGTCATTTATGATTTTTAACTATGTTTTCATTTTGTCCTCAAAATGTCGCCAAATCTTCGCATTTGACAATTATAGGCGAAGTTTTCAAAAATCATCACTAATAGTTTAATGATCCGAACTATAGTTATAATAGTATGATTTAATTAAAAATGTTAACGTAAGTTTTTTGTTTTTAGGTCTAGTGCCATTATTACTAAGACCAGAAAAGGAAAAAGTTAGGTATAATGAGATGCATATATCTTCCAAAAAATAGCCTAAGATTTAATGGTTACATATTTCTATTTAAGAATGGATTGATTTGCATATTGACATAACATAGTTTTTTTTTCTTTTTGAGATTGTAATAAGATACCTTACCATTCACTGAGTCTATATTAATACATAGTCACATAATAACTGGATCTACCAGTAAGCTATGATTTTGTAGTTGGTAAAACAAGAGAGTGAGATTGCAAGTGAATAAAGAATTGAGAGGTACTATTAGATTAATCCTAGAACTTATCATCCATGCATTAAAGAAAGGAAAATTAAAAAAAAAAAAGTTGGTGGGTTATACTTAGTTTTGATTCTTGAAGCTGTTGCACCAGCAACCGACGTACCATAACTTCAATGATTTATATATATATCATATTCCAAAAGGGAAATAAAAACTGTACAAGATCAGTACTTTGATTTTCTTTAAATCTCACCTCTAACATCTCACTCAAAGAGCATCCAAGCACACACAGAAGACAGACACGAAGAGTCTCATCTTTGTCAACTTCCATGGATGTGAAGAAGTCTAACAAGATCACTGACATTGTTAGGCTTCAACAGGTCCTCAAGAAGTGGAAGAAGCTAGCAAACACTCCAAAGAGCAGCAATAAAAATACTACTACTGCTACTTCCACAACATCAACCACCAACTCTAGCAACAGTAACAACAGTGGAAGTAAGGGGATGAAGTTTATAAAGAGAACACTTTCTCTGACAGATGTTTCTTCAGCGTCGTTATCGTCATCATCATCATTTTGTGGTAATGAAGTTGTCCCAAAAGGGTCTCTTGCTGTTTGTGTTGGGAAAGAGTTGAAGAGATATGTTATCCCAACAGAGTACCTGAGACACCAAGCTTTTGGACTTCTATTGAGAGAGGCTGAAGAGGAGTTTGGGTTCGAACAAGAGGGAGTGCTCAAGATCCCATGTGAAGTCTCTGTGTTTGAGAAGATCTTGAAAGTTGTTGAGCAGAAGAGAGATGCTAATGCTTGCGTCTTGAATGAGTTAGGGTTTAACAAAGAGAAGGAGATGATCGGTTGTTACTCACCGGATTGTGAGCTTACACCTTCTCATCATCCTCAAATGTGTAGATGATGATGAACAACATTTAGGGCTTTGATCTCCTTTCATCTTTTCTCTTAAATTTTCCCTTTAGAGGAGGATTTTATATAGTTTTTGAATAAGGTAGATTATATTTTCTCAAGGGAATAATTTTTGCTAGTTAGTCATGATCTAATATATGATCATTCCAAAATGTTGTACTTATCTATTTCAAGTAATTAACTTAGTACAAAGATTCTGGTCGCATTCAAATTACTCTCTGCAAATCTATATATTCTTACTAATTAACAAAACTATGTTGGATTAGTCGAGAGAACCCAATTTTGATTGTTAAATTGTTCTTCCAAGTATTTCTCAAGCATATCAATGCTTAGAGTACTCCTATTCAATTCTTAAGAAACATAATTACTTGTAATGCCTCTTATTATCATTGTACACAAATTGATGTCTGATGGATGCATTAAATTTATCATCATCAATACTCAATTGAAATCTTGTTGAGATGCGGGATTTAAGAAGATTTGATAATACGCAATTTTATCCTTACCTAATAAAAAGGTTGTTTTAGGAATAAAATTTATTATTAAAAAGTTATAAAATGATAAAAATTAAAACAACTTATAATTTTTATTTTTAAAAATTGAATCTAAGTAGGTATAAGGAAAAATGTGTTAATTTGTACAAATTATGATTTTGATGAATCAATTTTTTTTTTCAAATGTCATTTCCCTTAATAGAAAAGATTTGTCATTGGTTGCAAATCATTTATTGCTAATGACAGAAACATGAGTAGTTCCATCAATTGAATAAAGAGAGGTAGAGAACACAAGGCCAAGCATATTCCCTTCAAGCTAATAATAACTTATAGTGTAGGTAACATCTATTGACCACATAGAGCTAGTGCAAGTTGGTGTCAATTATTATGCAATTTCCTTTAGTTTTTGTGCACTTTGTTTAGTGCAAATTTTCTACTCCATGTGCTCATGAGTAAGAACCAATACTCTCCAAAAGTGTTTAGCAACTCATAAGTGCCATTAGCTCATTTTGTGACCGAAACACAACAAACCCCTTTGTGCTCCAATATTGTATTATTAACTAAAGATGCTTTAACTTTGCCCATTTAGCCTTTTTTTTTAAGGTTTTTTCTATTTCTTTTGTCTTAGAGTGGACACGATTAGGAACAATAAGAATAGTTCAGTCTGACCTAATTTGGTTCAGTCCATCTTGAAATTAAAAGGGTCTAGTTTAAGTTGATTGAATTTTAAACTAAATTTGACGCTTTCTTAATTTTAGATTTCAAGATAGGCTTGAAATTAGGTCATGCAGATTGATTCGATCAAAACAATAAAATTTTGAAGTGAAACGATATCTTTTTAATTTTTAAAAATTAAAAAAATCAAACTTGAATTTAAGCCTGAAGCCTTGAAACTGAGTCTAACTTACCTATTACCAACTCTAGACACATGAGGATTTAGACAAACTTTTGAGGTCGATTCAGCTTTAGCTAGGGAACATATTTGAGTTTTTCATTTACAATTTTTTATTTATTCTCTGATTTTCACTTTTTATAGAAAATTTAAGGAAAGGAAAACTATATATGTTTTTGCTTTTTAAGAAACCCCTCTTAGGTTGCATGGAGGATTATTCTCTTTTTAATTATGTTTTTCGAGGACTGATAAGCCCATGGATGCTTAAACAAATAAATAGACAAAGAGAATATATATATTCCCCTCCGTTGTTGGAAATAAAAATAAACAAAAGAGGGATGTGAAGTGTACATTATAGTGAAGAGGACATGAAGCATCTAACTCCTGAAAAAAAAAACACATAATAGTATAATACATTGATAATTAATCATTTTTTAATTAAATATAAATCTCTGATATTTCAAAAATTTAGCTCGATTTATGCAATTGATGTTGTAAAAATTAAAGTCAACATATTCCGTACACAAGACTCCCCTCTTTGCGAGAATTAGAAGAGGGTCATCAATGTATGCAGTCTTTCTTTTGTAAATTTTACAAAAAAACTGTTTCATTATTCAAATATGTGACCTTATGGTTACAAACGAATAACTTTTACTCCAAGGTACTTTCTCTAGAGATTGTTAAAACTATATATAAATATAAGCTTTCGACTTCATTAAGAATGAACAGGGACAATCAAACATAAGAAACTTATTTATAATGTATATTTTATCTCTTCATTAAATATAAATGTCATATTCTTAATAGTTGGTTTAACCAATGTTTTTAAAAAGGTATCGAAAGTTAAACTAGTAAAATAAAAAGTTTTTAAGGTCATTATCATAAAACTGACTAAAGTTGAATAAAATTAAAGAATTTAAAGTATGATTAAAAGATATTGTATTTATTCATCAAAGAATTTAAAATTTAATTTAAAAATCGATTGTTAAATAAAAACTAACTAATTTATTTTAAGATATAAGAATTTATTAATTTATAAAAATTGACCGATTAATTAAAAATTGACATATTTTTAACAATAAGAGTTATTAAAGTAAATCGAATCGAAAATTTAAAAACTGAACTGAAAAGTTAACTAATCGATTGAATCAGTCGGATTGGTTGAATTTTTTAATCATTGTATTTGACGAAATAAATTGATAAACCAAGTAGCTAAAATTTCTTTGGAAAATACATGAAAACCTCATCAATTAATTATTATTCTTTTCTTTCTTATCATTGTTAAGAAATGAGCATCTATCAATTAGCTAGTTCTCATTTCTACATAAATATATTCCCCTTTTGCTAATGCACCAATCATTTTTATATATTATTTAATAAATATAACTAAGAAAAAAATTCTTTCTTGTCATGAAGGTTGAGAGTACATTCTCAACAATGCAATGTGTTTCACCAATTTAAACCAGAATCTAAAGCTTTTTTTCAGTTCTGTATAAAAACTATAACCAAATTTAGACAAAAGGGAAGGAACCAAAATGTTGAACTGATTGACAGGATCTCAATGAGCATACTATCAGATTTGTCAGTAACCAGGCTATGAGTACACACATCCAAAAGAAACTGTAGCTACTTGGTTGGTTAGAATCATCTGTTAACTGTCATCACTTATTATGGTCCAGAAATAAACAATTCAGTATCAGTAACAATCAGGCGACCTTGATGTATATAAAATACCTATTCCTATATCTGCAAAACATCTAATGACTCCAGGATGGCTGGTGCTGCCTAGCCGAGCTAAATTCCGGTAGATATGAACAAATGTTCACAGAAAAACAGGTGCCATTACGAGTGTTATCGTCGCCAACATTTTTATCAGGACATGAAGTGAAGGTCCAGCTGTGTCCTTGAAAGGGTCTCCAACGCTGCAAATATAAAGCATCACAGTTATTTGGAGTATCGTAAAACCATAATGAGTGAAACTTTTCATAATTTATATTTCCAAGCTTGAATAGCTGGCCAATTATATCAGTGATATATATAACCTTTGAAGTCCTAAATGTTTCTATAAAACTCTCATTTCTAACTGCAACAAGCGTAGGATATGGCTCCAAAACTCACGTATCCCCAGTAACTGCTGCTTTATGACAGTCGCTCCCTTTGCCTCCAAGAGCGCCTGTTTCGATATACTTCTTTGCATTATCCCATGCACCACCTGCTGTGTTTAGGAAAAGGGCCATGAGAATGCCAGTAACTGTGGCAAACATCAACATGGCAGCCACCGCTTTCGCTCCAAGTAGAGGATTCCTGGTATAGTAACCCCAGATTCGCAACAGAAAACCTGCAATGAAACATTGAAAGTAAAATTTTCATAACCACAGTTTAATATAGTTTATGACTGCTATCTACTACTTGCAGGTTTTTTTTTTTCTGTAAAAAATTTGAACAGCATAATTAAACTAGCGACAAAACAGTAATCCACAATCACTGACAAAAAAACCATAAAAAACATTAAACAAGATATAATCAACATACCAAGAACTATAGGTGATATAATAGCCAAAGCACCGGGTTTTATCATCTCTCTCAAAGATGCCGACGCAACAATTGAAACACAGCGGCCATAGTCCGGTTTTTCCTTGTACTCCTGTTGTGTTATATTACAGGAGATAGCAATTCTCACTTTCGTGGATTAACTATAACCAAAAGCAAAATATAAAACTAAAATTTAATGTGAGAAAATATACTTACCATGATACCTGGTCTCTCTAAGAATTGTCTTCTTACTTCTTTAACAACCTCCTGAGCAGTCCGTCCCACTGCTGAGCAGGCCCATCCACTAAATACAAAAATTAGCATTGAACCTAACAGTCCACTAATAAAAACTTC
This sequence comes from Erythroxylum ulei, assembly GCA_027564395.1. Lineage (NCBI taxonomy): Eukaryota > Viridiplantae > Streptophyta > Magnoliopsida > Malpighiales > Erythroxylaceae > Erythroxylum > Erythroxylum ulei. Next base: position 1,465,467 of record JANITX010000210.1, on the reverse strand, counting down.
TGGAATGGCAATATCAACCTGAAAAGCCATAATTACAGAGGTCAGGAAACAGGAAACAAGAAACAGGAAACAGTAAAGCACTATGACAGAAAGGAGATATAACAGTAAGGAAAACCTCCATGAATTGAAGAAGACAAAATCTTAAAGAGTTAGCTAACCCGATCAAAAGGTTCATGAGCAAATGTAGCAACTTCGTCCATATATGCTTTAAATAGAAGGAAAGATGCAAGAGCTGCAGAACCAATGGCAAATCCTTTCGTAGTAGCTTTTGTGGTGTTCCCAACCGCGTCAAGAACGTCTGTGATCTCCCGCACACTTTCTGGCTATACAATGAAATAAGGGAGGAAAATATCATTTTACTGAAAGACCCAAATTTCCATTAAAAGAAATGGCGAGCAACAATTACCTGCTGACTCATCTCCGCTATTCCGCCAGCATTGTCAGCTATTGGTCCAAACATATCCATGGTAAGGATGTAGGCAGCAGTGCTGAGCATTCCCATTGTAGCCACAGCCGTACCAAATAACCCACCAGTTGGACTTCCAGATTCATCCACCAGCCCTGACGTGTGACCCAGCCAAAATGCTGAAATAATAGATATGCTTATGACAAGAACAGGAAGACCTGTTGCTTCTAACCCCAAACTAACTCCTGCAATAATGTTAGTCCCATGACCTGTTGAACTGGCAAAAGCTAATGTCCGCACAGGGTTATGCTTGTAGTCAGTGTAGTACTTTGTGATCCAGACAAAAGCATATGCTGTGATGATGCCAATCAATCCACACAAGGCAAAATTAAACCAAGCTGATGGCGCTTGTTCTGTGTAGAGCAGCCAACGAGTTGACTGCAGAGACAACATTCAACAGCACATATAACTATATGATGGAAATGAGAAAAGGGCAAGCATCCAGTGCTTCATCAAGTTCATACACAAAAGCACAGCATTAAAGGCAAACATTCCCTAATAACAAAAATGAAAGGATTTGAATCAGCAGATGTATTACCGCACAAAACGTGATGACAGCCAAAACTATTGAAACAGAATATCCTTTCTGAAGAATTGCCATAGGATCCTCTACGGGAGATTTCACACTTGCATCACGAGTGCCCCTTATTGATAGAATTCCAACAGAAGATACAACCAAATCAAAAGAGTGAACAACAAGTGGAAACAAGATAAAGCCAGATGGATCTGCAAGAAAAACTAACATATTTCAGAACAATAGTACTTTTAGTTCATAATGTCTTCAATGATTAACAAATTACAGAAAAATGTCACAACACAAAAGGGGACAGCCGTGTAATGTACATCTAGCTGAATATAAAGACTCATGAAACCCCTGCTAAGCGAATCTTATTATGAAAATCCTTCATAGTAGAGTATCATAACAGTAATACGCCAATGTTGTCTTCTTTTATAAATACCACCCAAGAAAAAGTTCAGTCAAAATGAAAGGAGTATAAGTGCTCTTACCTTCAATTTTGCATCGTTGAGCCATTGTCCCTCCTAGTATCATGGCACTTACTATTTCAGCTGCAATACTTTCAAAAAGATCAGCCCCTCGGGCAGCACAATCACCAACATTATCTCCAACCTTTTATGAAACAATTTATCAAAAAGATCAGCCCCTCGAGCAGCACAATCACCAACATTATCTCCAACCTTTTATGAAACAATTTATCAATTCCCCTATCAACTAACAATCTCCGCACAATAACCAAAGGGTTATAGAGAAGGATAAAACAGAGAAAAAGAATTGGTATATGGGAGAAAAACAGTCGGATTCTTTTTCAGAGTGTGGACAGGTCAACTGTGTGAAATTATCCTCAGATAATTCAAAGTGGCAGATTCATTATCCTATATATGGACCTTCTTTTGCAAGTTGATATAGCAGCCATTTGACAAGATCACATAGCTTATTTCTACTTAAAAACTCGATATTTGTTCTATTCAATTTTCAGAAATAAATATTGGAATTACACAAGACAGATAACATAGCTGTTATAACATCAGAAAAATAGACAATACAAGAGGGATAAATTACCAAGTCTGCAATCACAGCAGGATTCCTAGGATCATCTTCAGGTATTCCCTGCTCTACTTTTCCAACAAGATCAGCACCCACATCAGCTGCTTTTGTATATATTCCACCACCCAATTGAGCAAAAAGGGCAACAAAGGAAGCTCCAAATCCATATCCAACAAGTAGAAGAGGCACTAGAAAAGAAGATCAACAAAAATCGACCAGTATAAGGTTAATTGTACAACAGAGTTGTTAAGAATCCTACAAATATATACTCTTCCATATTGAAAGTACATCCTAATTCAGGAATAGAATCAATATCTAATATAATAGTCTGAAAAGCATGCTCTACCAAAAACAATATTTTGTTTTTACAACTTAAAGGTACCATCAATCTGAACAAATAAACATAAGGCAAGCTGGAATTAAAAATTAAAAGTCATCAGCAAATTTTCCCCACAACTACTATAAGATGTATTCCCTTCCAGTCACTACATAGAGTCAAGTTGGCTATTTATGGCAAATAGGAAATAGGTTGGTACATAAAACAAAGGGAAACTGTAACTCACATTCAGTAACCTTCATTGAACCTGGAGAATCCACTTCCAACCAAACATAAAATGTGGCATAAAGCATAGCTATGCCAATAACAGCCATACCAACAACCACCAAGGCAGAGAAACCACCAGCACGAGCAGCTACCTGCATGTTACATGTTCTAGTTATGACACAAATCTATGCTCAGAGGAAAGTGAAGTACAGAAGTGACAACCTGCAGTGCCTCCCTAGCTGATCGTCTTGCTGCACTAGATACTCTAACATTTGCACGAACTGAAACCCACATTCCCACATAGCCTGCAACACCTGAACAAAATGCCCCAAAAAGGAATGCAGCAACAGTTATGAAGGCAGATGCTGACCTGCATCAGTGTGGACAAGGCCAAGAATGATATTGAGAAAGCAGAAAGTGAGATAATTACACTTTCATAAAAATCTCTAAACATGCAGTCACCTCCCAAGGCCAGAAGATTCCTGTTGTGGAGTTGTGCTGCGGAGCAAATATATACCAAGGATCACCACTGCCAGCAAAAGTGCCATTTTAGCAATTGACCCATATTGGGTTCTGAAGAAGCCTTCAGCTCCATCACGTATTGCATCTGATATCTACAAATGACATAAATACAAGAAAAAAGCCAAATTTGAAAATATCATACCAGGGTTATTTATAATAAGGTACATAAGCAACCAGTTATAACTCTGAAATTCTATTGGGAAATTTCACTCTAAAATAGATATAGACAGGGTACGTAAGATATACCAGTGCCATTTCAGGAGGTCCCTCATCCTTTGCTAGTACCCACTTCGTAAGATATAATGATAGGAGGAAGCTGATAATACAAACTGTGAAGACAAACACTATGATTGGAGAGGTTCTCAATCCGATGTAGAAGACTGCTCCAAAAACCAAAAGCAAAAGAACAACTAGAACACGGACATTTATTCTCATTAAAACACGAAAAATCTGCACAAATGTATGAGTCAATTTAGTCTATGCAAGAAGAAGTGGATATATCGGCATGGAGACACAAAGATAGGAATTACTAAATTGAAAGCAGCTTAGCATGCACGAATCTTAACAATGTTCATTTAACAAAACAAGTGATTAGTGTACTTTGGAAAAATTATATGATTCTTTGAATAGTTTCTTACCCATGGAGTATAAGATTTATTGCGCATAGTGGGGAATTTCCTTGGTCTTTCCCAGTAAGGGCCCAAGTTACCACCCTCAACGTCTTCATCCATCATCATTTTATGGGAGGAGTTCACCCTCCAAGCAACAGGGAAAGGGTTGTACTCACTTCCTTGGGCAAATCACCCCCAGAAGCAGGTTGCTGAATTTTGACTACTCTGGTTTATCCAATCCAGGGCCTTTCACTTCATACAATATAAGGGACAGCAAACTCTGATCCCGCAAACCTATTTTCTTGTTAATTCAGATACTCACCACCTTGTTAAATAGATAACCTGGCTGCCACCTTGGAACAAATCAGCCCCTAAAAGAATGACTAAATCATGAACAAAGATATTTGCAGCTTGCAGCTTATATTGCTCGCATACATCAACTCAATCAAAAAATGACCCGGAGAAGAAAATCACACGCGTAAACTCATTACGTTCTGAAGACTCAACACAAAATAAAAAGTCAAAAAATTTGCATGCCCTGCAAAGTACGAAGCAACCAAGTGTTCCCAACAATATATATACCAGCTCACGATTCTCAATGCATAAGTGCGCCTACGGCAAATCCATAAACCATATGCTTATGCAGCTTTTGCAAGTCCATAGGCTAGCAACCCATTATAGTTTGAAAATTCTTTCCCTATTCCTTTTCATATAAGACCCATGTAACTTAAACATCTTGAAAAATCTTAAAATAGATACACAAACGAAAGAGAATTATCATCCTTCACGAGATGTTAAAGTTCACACATTTCGAATCATTTGAGTGAAAAGCGAAAAAAAGAAAAGATATTTCCATGATGTCAAGGCATTCTGAAAATGAATCCCACTTCGCACCTCTGATAAAAGACACTAATGAACTAACTTTAGTAGAAATCAAATCACAGAATTCTCTGCGTTGACTTTATGATTTCTGTTTGTTTATCCAAAGAAAAGAATCTTTTTTCCTGGAAAACACAACTACCCAACTATCACTTGCCCACTCCAAACCAAACTAACAAACACTCGAAACGCCAGAAAGATCAAAATTCCTAAAACCAGTAACACAAAAACATTCACAAACCAATCGAATACACATAACATAATTTCGATCATTCAAGAACGCAACAATTTTAGCTATAATCAAAAATTCACATAACAAAAAGAAATCACTTATTAATCCTTCAATCAATCAAATACAAAAATGCAACACTTTTCATAATTAATCAATTCATTCATAAATAATGAATTTCGGAAAT